>PVKC010000896.1:0-57191 GCA_004027635.1 Crocidura indochinensis | reverse complement strand
CCTGCCAGGAGCAATTTCTGAGCGTGGAGCCAGGAGTAACCCCTGAGCACTGCCGGGTGTGACCCCCCCCCAAAAAAAAGAATCTATAAATGTGAGATTAAAAAAGGGGGGCTGGTATAGGGAATTTTGTTTGTTTGTTTTTGCATAGGCACATCAAGTATTAGGGAAATTAGAAATTTCCTTGGCCTAAAAGATACAGGATGTCTCCACCATTGAAACATACTGTTATGAACCCAATTGCAGACTCAGTACCTGTTCATCGGCAGATTCCAAAATCTTTCTTTATAGTGTCAGAAAATGTTCTGCTCAGTTTTGGCTGTCAAAGCCAGTCCACTATAATTGGAAATTTTGGTTTTGCACAGATCTTTGGACAAAGTCTAGAATAGAGTCTTTGTTTATGGTTCCAGAAGTTCTGCTCAGTTACAGTTGTAGTCAGTCTTCTGTTTTTAGTGATCTTGGTTTTTGCACAGGTCAAGGGACAAAGTTTCTTCTGATGAGGTAGGGCAATCTGCCCTTAGATCAAGTTGTTGCTGTTTCCCAGTCGATAGGATGTCGTATATATATTTTTAAGGCTTGGGATATAACATACTGGATAGTATGCATATGTTTTGTTATTTTTGGTCACTTTTTGCTATATTTAAAAATATTTTTGTTCATATTTTGTTCTTTTTGGTCATTTGGGTTATATTTTAAATGCTGTTAGTGCTGTTTATTATTTTTCTTTTTAAATTTTATTATTATTTTTGTTATTGCTACTTATTACTTTTTGTTATTGCTATTTATTTATTTTTGCTTTTCAGCCACACTGGGTGGCACTCACGGGTTACACCTGGCTATAAGCTCAGAAATCGTCCCTAACTTGGGGGACTATATGGGATGCCAGGGGGAATCAAATTGTGGGCCGTCCTAGGCTAGCACACACAAGTCAGACTCCTTATGCCCTGCGCCACCTCTTCGGCCCCGTTATTGCTATTTTTAAGGTTACAAATTAAAGATATTTTATTTAAATGAGTTCTTTGAATGGCAAATTATACATTTTATTTTATTTAAGGTTTTCCCTAGAAACATAACATTTCTCATGAGTTTTAAAAAATATTTTAGTCTGCCAGTTTACTTTCTCTTTTTAAAAGTTTTTAAGAATTTCCTAAAAAATTTCCTAAAAAATTCTATAGAATGATCCATTTCATGTTTCTTAAATGCCATCACTTTTCTTGAAGTCTAGTATATAGTATAAAAATAAAAAGAATAAATGGATGCAAATGGTTCTTAAATATATGGAGTAACTATTTCTCTTTAATATATTTCCAAATGTTAATGTTTCCTAAAAATAATACATATTAATTTCACATTAGAAATCTTAGCTGAGAGAAATTTGTCATAGTATCTTTCCATCACACAAAATAGTATAATTATATAGAATCCACATATATTCTCAATTAGGTATTTCAGATTTTACGATCTTAAAATGTGATGTTTTTCTATTTATTAACACTTAAAATTATTTAGCTATAATTAGTAGTGTCCTTATTATTTAGGTTAGGGTTTCATCCAGTCACGCTCAGGGTTTACCTCTGCTCACTACTCAGGAATCATTTAACAGGGCCTACAGAACCATATGTGGTGCTGGGGATTGAATAATAAATACTTCCTAATCAGTCACTACTATTGACATAAAAAGACTCACCAAGTAATTATATTTAAATGAATTTACAAATCAATCTGGTTTATATTTGTTTTAATTATACTATGTGCTCTTTTATCATTATAAAACAAAATAAGCAATCACATTACATTATCTATGTTATAACTTCTAGTCATTATTGCTTGTCTCAATTATGACTGAGCTAAATTCTTTTTTTTTTAGCTAAATTCTTAAACAGGAAAAATTAAAGCTGTTATTTTGATCCTTTGAAAGCCTATATCAAGACTTTAACAGAAACTAATGTTATTTAAAAGTCAGCTAAAAGTATTGTAGTTCAAACGTCTAGAGCCCATATGCAGGAGTCCTAGATTTTTGTTTCTTTTTTTTTTTCTGGTTTTTGGTTTTTGGGTCACACCCGGCAGTGCTCAGGGGTTACTCCTGGCTCCATGCTCAGAAACTGCTCCTGGCAGGCACGGGGGACCATATGGGGCACCGGGATTCGAACCGATGACCTTTTGCATGAAAGGCAAATGCCTTACCTCCATGCTATCTCCCGGGCCCCAGGAGTCCTAGATTTAATCCCACAAACCTATACCATATTTATTCGAGTATCACGCGCAAAATTTTCTACAAAAGAAAGAAATCCAAGATTGGGTGTGCGTTCTAAACGAGGGCTTAGGTGGGGTGGCAGTGGTGGCCGGTCCAATGAGGGAAGGCACAGTCGAATTATGAGTTCGCACTGCGCCTTTTCCGGGCCTCAAGAAACCTGGCCTATCTCTAGTGACATCCTGAGTTCAAACATCATGGGAAGACATACCAAAATAAAGGATCATCAAGAGTAGATGAAGACAGGCATCAGCAATAAAATGGACGGCACAGAAGAAGACCTGCTGTGGCATTCAGGCTCAGAAGAAAGCGAAGAAACTGGAGAAACAGATGTTCCTACCAACTGGGACACTGATGAGAAATTAACTCGAGAAGAATGGGAACAACTCTTTAGTGTATCTGATGATGAATCTGACTTGAAAGCATTTTAAATAAATATTGTTACCGGTTACTTTATTTCGATATTGTGTTTATACCAGTTTATGTTGTCAATAAATGATTTTTATCATGGCCGCACGTGATCAACAACGTTTTTATTTTTTGTCGATTACAATGTTTGGTTGAAACAGAATTTATACCGATTTTTAATCAAAAATTAGGGGTGTGCGTTATAAATGGGTGTGTGTTATAATCAAATAAATACAGCAATCCCCTACTGCTCTGTAAGACCAAACATCCCATTACAAGAAAAAGAAAGCAGTTTTGGTAAATATTAATTTAGCCATAAGAAAAATAAAAGGAAATAAAGACTCCCCTTTTTTCTTTATTCCTTTTTCTTTGTTCTTTCTTTTAATTTATATTCATAGCTTTTAGATAGGAACTCCTGCCAGCATTCTTTCTTTCTTTTTTTTTTAAATATAATAATAGAACATAAATCATCTTGTTTTGCCTCATATGTCTATGTCTTCTTACAAACTGGGGCCGGGCGGTGGGTTGGAGGTAAGGTGCCTTACATACTGAGAAAAGAAAAAAATAAGTGGATGGTACTAGGGGCAAAGTCTCATGAGCATTGAGTGGAAATAAAAAATAATAAGACCTAAATACTCAACCCAAAGTAAACAATAGAATCAAATTACAACAAGCTATACACTAAAGGGAACTGTTACACTAGCTGTCCAGGGAGCAATGTGTGGAGGTCTGGGATCTATGCTGGGAACATTGGCATGGGAAGGTCAACAGTGGTGGTGGGAAATATCTTTATTCACTGTCACTATGTATCTTAAATAAAATTGTGAAAGACTTGTAATTCACATTGGTCTCAATAAAAATCATAAAAATATTTTACAAAAGACTGCTTTAAGTTTATATATATATATGTATATATATATATTGTTTGTTGGTTTTGGGGCCACATCTGGTGATGCTCAGGATTCACTCCTGGCTATGCGCTCAGAAATCACTCCTGGCTTGGGGGACCATATGGGATCTGGGGGTTCGAATTGTGGTCCGTCCTAGGCGGGCAAGGCAGATGCCTCACTGCTGTGCCAGCACTTGGCTCCCCTCCCCCAGTTATATCTTTTTAATGTTAAATCTTTTTAAACTTTTCACTGGGTGGGCCTTTTTGTAACATCACTCATCTACTTCACATGAAGTAAATAAAACATTTTTTAACTGTAAGGGAATTTGTACTAATACAATGTTAGTTTAACTTTCTAGGAAAACATTTCATTTCCTATGCACTATAAACAAATCTGTAAAAACCAACTAAATAATAGTTGGTACATAATTATTGACTATTTGCAAAGACCCAAGGGCTGCAAAGATGCATGCTGCAGAGGCTCAAGGCTGCCAGGGCCAGATGCTAAAAGGTTTTCAGGGGTTTGTGGGGCTCAGCTGCCGGATGGGGCCAAGTTCCAGGGACTCCAAGATGTAGTGGACCAGGATTGAGAGAGAGGGAGGAAAAGCCAAGTATCTTTTTTTTTATTTCACAGTTATCTACATAGCTATTTAGAGTCTGAGGCCTGTCACTGCCACCTGAGGGTTTTTGAGAGGGGAGGGATTCAGCAGCCAGATGTGGCCAGGAAGGGCCTGGGTTCAAAGAAGAAAGGAAAGAAATAGATACAAAACAGGCAGCATCTCTGGCCCCCATAGACCGGCAGGTGCTACTCTGGTCACTAGCCTAGCTATTCCCCACAACTGTCCAAGTTTTTCCTTTTATACCAGAATGACAAGGTGGTGTGTCCAAGGGGCAAGCCCAGGGGGTGTGTCTAGGTTCAACTGTCATTCATTGGGGTTATCCAAGTAGTGTGTTCAAGTGCAACTGCCATTGCCATACAACAACTATCCACACTCATCAAAGTGCTCAACTACAAACATATTTATAATAATGGTGCTTAAATAATGATATTAAACAAATAAAACCAGTATAGTACTGACATACCCTCATAATAGAGTTGAATATGAAAATAAAAGTGCCTGCAGCTTATTGGTATCAGGAGAATGACTTATACCCACCCATATTCTGTGAAACCCTGAGAAAATAAGGGGATTTCACAGGATGGTAGTTTTTGGTACAAGTGTAATGTCAGGAAACAAAACTTTGGCTATTTAAGGTGATAGCTGAATAAAAAGAATGGGGCTCACATTGTGTGTTTCACTAGCTTCCCTTGGAAAACAAATTCTCTTTTTACAACCCTTTTTAATAGAAAAAAATAAAAAGAACCTTACTTTCCTTATCTCTAAGGTATCCATACTTAAATTATTGTTTGTCCTCCAATTTAATCCATACA
Source organism: Crocidura indochinensis (assembly GCA_004027635.1). Taxonomy (NCBI): domain Eukaryota; kingdom Metazoa; phylum Chordata; class Mammalia; order Eulipotyphla; family Soricidae; genus Crocidura; species Crocidura indochinensis. The sequence goes on along the minus strand of PVKC010000896.1, from coordinate 52,214 downwards.
TTTTCTGCTCCATATTTTTCTGTGTAAAGCCAGTTTTTATTTCTCACATATTTAAAAGGCCATTTAGTGAGTAATATTGATTGTTTTAAGCATAAATTTTTGTCTTTCCTTTATTTTCTATTTAAAGTAGTATTCAATCATCTCATTTAGAATGAGTTAAACATTAGACCAGAGTTGACATAGACCTAAGAAAGGAGGTCCTGGACTTTTTGGTGGTGCTAGGTTGCAGTAATTTTGTACAACAATACCGTAAACATTAACAGCATTGCAGGTTTATTATTTAAACATTAAAAATTATTTTATGTGTGGTTGTTCAGATATTTACTCTATAATATAATAATTTGTAATCTAAATTCTGCCACAGATTCTTAAGGATTAAGTATAAAATTGTCCAGCACATAGTATTGGCTTTATAACTTAATACAGATTAGGTTATTCTTTCTTAATATCCATTCATCTCATCAATATTTATACTATTTAATTACATTTTCCCAGAACTTTTATCTCATTTAATTTCAGATAATTCTTTCTTCCTGGAAATACCTGAATTACCTTTCTAGATCTGCTGCATCATATGACATATTGGTAACATTTAAGCCAGCATGAATTACAATTCTGGGTTCTAGAAATTCAATATGTCAGCTAGGCCACACTCCTCTTGAAACTGGGGAAGAAAAATCTATGCTTACATCTTCCTAAATTCTAAAGTTGCTGGCTAACTTCTCTTCTGTAACACCTAGAGAACTTTAATTTTTGCCTCCATATGTGTGTTAGTATTCCTGTCTCTATACATTTTCTTATAAAAAACATTCATTGGATTAAGGTCCTCTTCTAATTGATTACTTCTTAACTTTATCTTAAATGGGTTGCTTTTCAGATAAATTCATAGGACTGAAGAGATAGTACAGTGGTTAAGGTGCTCGTACTGCATACAGCCAACTACGCCATATGTGGTCCTCTAAGCATTACCAGAAATGATCTCTGAGCACAGATTCAGGACTAATTCCCTGAACCCTTTTGTGTGTGACCCAAAAATAAAGGCAAGAAGATGCTGATGATTAGAATTTTAACATACCTTTGAGGAGACAAAATTGAATCCATAGCCATATATAACAAATGTTAATTGCTCTGTTTATTCATAGCCTCCATAGTATATACTTTTCTTCTAATACCTTATCTCATAGTTAATTAAATTTGGATTTATTTATCTGGGGTTTAATTTTCCTATTTTACTTCATTTGATACAATAACAATGATTTCTTTTAACTTTACTATAACATCTTTTAAGACTTTTTTCTCTTTCCAGTTTAAGTATTAGTTTTAGATTGATATGTGTTTGCCATATGCACCTCTTCATTTATTCAGTAGATATTTCTTGGATGACATATGCATCAGACACTGTTCAATTCTTTTAATCTTCCTTATCCTTAAAAGTGACATGTTTGCCCCTTACCCATGATGCTTTTAGGTGGTTCCTGCTTTTTTTCCTAGGCATTCTTTCTGTCTTCTACTTTCTAGAATATATTCATTTTTTCAATATCTCTTTTAGAGCCCACTTATGTTCACTTACTCTTCTAGTAGTTTCAGTTTTGGTGAGTCAATCTTTTCAGACATCTTATATAGCATCTCTCAATCCTAGTATCATACACAAACAATTTGTGTCAGTCCAATCAGCATCAGAAGAATGACTTAATAGAAGAAACTTTAGATAAACCTTAGCATATATATATATATATATTTGTTAGAAACATTCAATCATTATTTTCAACATAAACTTCTCATGTGTAATTTGATTACGTGTTTCTTTGGCATGTGATTTTGTCCAACATAAAGATTTGATAAATGCTAAAGAAAATTATAAAAATAGGTATAAATGGATAAATGGATTTGCTAAGTATAAAATATTTAACTTAGCGAACATAATGCAAGTTTAAAATGATTAAATTCACATTATTTTTTCACTAACCACCAAACATATCTTCTTGATATATATTTATTCTGCTTTGTTATTTATAAACCTGCATCTATTGGTAACACTCTGTGACTTTCAAAATAACTATTATACAACAATTTTTTACTTCCTAAAATGTCAAGACAGTATAATCCAGAGTGTTGAATCTTAATTTGAAAAGTGGTATTTATATTTGTTTTGCTGAGTTTCCAAATAGCTGTGGAATTGGACCAGGATAGAGGCATTTGCAGTTCATCACAGTATTGCCAGACTTAGTTATTAGTGGCACCTTATTTTTTTGCGTGTCTGTGTTCTGGCTTTCGCATCACTGGTGTGGTTTGCTCCACCTCTCCTCTTGGGACCTTCGTAGAGGCTCCAGGAGCTGTAGAAACAAGAGAACTCTGGTTTTATCTTTAGATAAAGGAAAAGATGGCTAAGAATAAATATAGGAAGCAATAATTGAGATGAAGTACCTATGATTCTTTAGGTTCATCTTGGCCAGTAGCTGAGAGGAATCCATTGCCAACTGTTAGAAATGAGCCAGGAATGGCAATATTATTCAGTTTAGGAATAAAGTTTCAGAAGAAAACAATTTGGATTTTAGTTCCTCCATGTAAGAACTAAAAATAATCTTACAAATTATGATATTAAGAAAAGGAAATAGGAAATGATAAGACTTCAGTATTAGAGCTTCTTTGATTTCCCTGATATCCAGCCAATGTGAAGAGCGGGAAGTTGATATTAACAAACATAAAGAAAAGAAATGGACTTATGTTTTTAAATAATAGCTTAGTCTTATGTTAAACAGTTTGTCACTTGCCCTGAAAATGATTTGGTAGGGAGTTCCATAAGTAAGGGTAAAATCCATTTTATATTCTTTGATAAACTCATAGTCTAAATTTGTGGGGCATTGGGCCACAGCAGGTGGTGCTCAGGGGTTACTCCTCACTCTGCTCTCAGAAATCCTTCCTGAATTGTTCAGGAGACAATACGGGATAGCGGGGATAGAACTAGGGTCTGTACAGGGTCGGCTGCATGCAAGGCAAACTCCCTACAGCTATGCTATTGCTCTGGCCCCTTGTATTTTAACTTTTAAGACTATAGAATAAACATAGGTTAAATTTAAATCAGTAAAAAAAATAAGGGTTAATACCTTTATTTTGCTTATGTGAATAAATTTAGAAAAGGAACTTTAGGGTACAAATTCTACCATCCTAACATCCCTTCTAGACAGTAGCTTTCAGAAAATGATGTAGAAAAAGAGAGACCTTACCGCTTCAAATTCTCTCTAGATTGCCTTCAAAACATTCTAGAATGTTTGGCAATAACATGAGTGGGCTTGGAGTGCCATTGAATACTTTGAAATGTGTTTAGTTGACCGTAAAAGCAATTACAATATCACGGCAAGAGCAGTGACCCAAGAATAAGGAGCAAATGAAAAGGAATAAGCTAGCTATAACTTGTGGATTTACACTGGAGGCTTTGATATCTTTCTGTGTCAAGGAAGATAAGTAAAGAAAGCAAACTGCAGTTGCAAAGACATTAGAAGGTACAGTGTAAAGTGACTAAAAACATGTCTTGTTACATAAATATTTAATTTTATACCCATTTGAGTATTCCAGAACTGAATCTTCTAAGTCACACAAAAATCAGTTTTGTTTTCTAAATATAAATAACAATGTATTATTTTAAAGATATATTTCCCAAATAACATTCCATTAATATTGAATATTCTCATAGTATTGGGTACTTTACTTGATATATTTTTTCTTTTTTATAGTAAAGTTTTCTTTTTGATTTTATTTTGCTTTTGGAGCCACAATCAGTGGCCCTCAGAGGTTACTCCTCACTCTGCATTTAGAAATCACTCCTGACAGGCTTGGGGACCATATAGGGTCTGAGGATACAACCTGGGTCAATTGTGTGCAAAGCAAATGCCCTACCATTTGTGCTATTGCTCTAGTCCCTATTTTATTTCTTTTATTTAGACACAGTTATTTACATAGCTGTTTACCATGGATTTTCAGACATACAATGTTTCCACCTCCAATAACACTACCCCTACAACCTCTATGTCCTCATCCATCCACAATTTAAGCAAATCCACTCTCATTCTCCAACTTGAGTTTTGATACTTAAATTTTGAGTTTAATTGATATAGTTGGACTCGATGTTTACTGTAGTGTTGAATTTAGTGATTTAGACATATAGAGATATTTTTATCTCTACAATATAGAGTGAACCAAGGAAAATGACACTTCTTCCAATTTACTTCTAAACCTTCTTTTCTTGCTTCATGCTTCCATTTTAATGCTCTCTCTATATATATGCATATATATGTATGTATGTGTGTGCTGGGTTTTGGTGGTGCTCAGGGATTAGTCCTAATTCTGCACTCAGCCATTACTCCTGGCAGGCTCAAGGGACCACATGAGATGCTGTGTATTAAAACAGGGCTAGCAATGTGAATGGAAAGCACCCTATCTTTCTAGGCCCTATATTTTAAACACTGGTAACATGGTCCACATTTAAACTGTGGGGGAAAATTGAATTTTTCTAAATATATAAGCCTAATTATGATTATTAAGAATAAGTTTGCTTCTGAAATATTTAAATCTGCTTCTTGGTATTACTACAAATAGTTCTTTTTATGTTATGGAGTATTATATAATGATACCTCTTCTTAACACAAACTAATTGTCAACATTTGAGATCAAAAAATATCTATCGAGTTTCTAATACATTCCTGACACTTCTATAAGTTATTGGGCTTATCAGTGCACAAACTAGAATAAATTGCACCTGTTCTTACTTATAAATCCATAATTCTGTCATATTGAGGCAAAAAACTAACACAACATTATAATGGGTTCAAAAGCAACTAATATCCCATTAGAAGAAAATGTAACAGGAAATGACTTGTGATGTAGTATTTATGTGTAGTATTTTCCTTATATTTAAGGCCAGAGTAGTCTATATAGAAAAAGTGGCATTTGGGGCCTGGGAGATAGCATGGAGGTAAGGTGTTTGCCTTTCATTCAAAAGGTCATCGGTTCGAATCCTGGTGCCCCATATGGTCCCCCGTGCCTGCCAGGAGCAATTTCTGAGCATGGAGCCAGGAGTAACCCCTGAGCTTTGCCAGGTGTGACCCAAAAACCACAAAAAAAAAAAAAAAAGAAAAAGTGGCATTTGAACTAAGATATGAAGAATATTCAGGATCCCGAATACAGATGTTATATAATAATTAAAGATTGTTATTTAGTTTATTCCCAGAATACATAAAAGTCATACAACTCATCTTAAAAGTTGATAACAGCTTGCCATTTTTATTGCATTACTGTTCTCTTAGGGAATAATATTACCATATAACATTCAATCTCGAAGTGCCACCATCAACTATATCACTATTTCTAGGTCACTTCCTACCTCCACTTCCTTTTACTGATAAAAACCAATAGGCAGAATCTCAGTCTCAGAATATTAGTCTTTCTAGGGGTGATAAATGATCAGCCCATTGGTATCTAAGAACATCAACTCTTGTGGTCTGGCCCTGGTGCATGACAGGACAGGCACATATGTGCCTCATTGGCTGCCATTTGTTTCATGTCATCTGCCTGGCTATATAGTGTGACCCGTGAATCAATGGCCCTTGCAAGAATACAACAGCCATTTCCCACCACTTTAGCTTGTCTTTCTACAACTCAGAATTTGTCCTCCTCTCTCACTTCACCTAGCATGATACCCTCAAGGCCCATCTAAGTTACAGTGAATTTCAAGATTTTATTTCTTACATCTGTTTTTGGGCAGTGGGTTGTATCCAGACCTTGGCTATTGAAAATTGTCTTAAAAATGAACATTTGAGTCAATTCATATTTTGGTATTCTTGATATAGATTGGGAAGATGTTTAGCTCTCTTTCTCACGAACACTCTCATGCCGATGAGATGTGAAGTAGGATACTTGACTCTAAAACAATTGAAAAGTATTCATATGTTTTGGTAGGCAGGCGACATGAGATGTATTGCAGATGGCCCTTAGCTTAGTCGCTGAGGTTGACATTTGAGAATAACACTATTATTTACCACAGAAATAACTACTGAGATTTTTGGTACATGAAACATAAGGCAGTCCTAATTCTCTTTGCATCGTTTTTACAACTCTTCAACGACTTGAAATATGTATTTTGAGAAAAATAAATCCATGTCAAATGAATTAGGCTGAACATTGTTCTTTTAGACAGAATTATAGATGAACATTACATGTGTGTAATTTTGTTCAGATTTTGGCAACAATATTTTAGTTTTCCTAATGATACATGGAAAGAAATTTAAGTGGTACCTAAAATGAAGGATTTTCCTTTTTATTTTTTCCATTTTAAGAAAAGTAAAAACAGAAGTCTTGCACATAAACTGGAAAGTCCTTGCATAATTATTGAGACAAGATTGAGTCGTGTTTAATTACTGTGTAGAAGAAACTAGCCAGAACAGTGGGCAATTTATCAAATATCTGCTATTTGTATACTTCACTGGACTATGAATTGTCTTTATTTTACTGTATAACATTTCAAGATGATTTTTCAAAATAAATTGTAATTATATTGTTTTAGATAATAAGATTGGAATGGAATTTTTAATTCTTCTCAAATAATAATTTAACATCCACACTTGCTTAAAATAGGAGAACACACAGAGTAATAATTTGAATGCGATGTAAATTTGGAAATTCAAAGTTAAATTTACTTAAAGTAAAATTTTTTTGTTTTTGTTTTTGTTTTTGGGTCACACCCAGCAGGGCTCAGGGGTTATTCCTGGCTCCATGCTCAGAAATTGCTCCTGGCAGGAACGGGGGACCATATGGGGCACCGGGATTCGAACTGATGACCTCTTGCATGAAAGGCAAACGCCTTACCTCCATGCTATCTCCCTAAAGTAAAATTTTTGAATGACAAAAGTATGTAAACCCCATAGTACTGTTTCTAGTTACTTTCCCACCCCAATCACTTAAAGACTTTGAGGCTAAGGTGGAAAACTTTTTGAAAACCTCTAACAGATTCCTTCATTTATTCCTGATTACTTCTTAAACACTGGGAATTAGTTAATGAAGAGAAAATAGGGCTAAAAACATTGCTGGCATTTACTAAGAAGGCCTTAAAAGATCTGAGTTTTCTATTCCCTTTGTTTCTCTGTTAGGAAGATAAACAGGGCCAGAGAGCAGAAGGAAGGGAGGGCAAGCCCGAAAAGGATTTCTGGAACAAATTTCAGCAGCTGGGTTAAGCTGTGCATTGGGAAGGACCCCATCTTGTGGTTTGATCCCACAGGGGTCTCAAACTCGCTGCCCATGGGCCGTTTCCGGCCCTCCCACAACATTTTGTGGCCCTGCCTTAGAGGAATCTTTTTTTGTTTTGTTTTGATTTTCTTGTTTGGGTCACACCCCCCAATGTTCAAGACTTACTACTGACTTTGCACTCAAGGATCACCCCGACTTTGCCTCCTGTGGTCCCCAGGTAAATTGAGTTTGAGACCCCTGACTAGGACATGTGAGCTGCTCTATGGATGCCTCTTTTGTCAGACAAATACATTTTTCCCACTTAATGAGGGTGGTAGCTCACAGTGCCATGTTTCTGATACTCCAAAGACTTTTATAGTCAGAGAAACTTTCAGTAACATTAACATAGAAATTCACAATCCCAGAAGGGACTGAGACTAGTTGGACTTGAAAGACTTGTTATAATTTTTTAAAAAGTTTTCCAAAGTACTAGTTGCTGTAACTGATACAATTTTCTTATTTCTGGAATTCTAGATGTCAGTGATACATTTGCCAACTCTTTCAAGTTACCCATTTACTTTTCATTCAAAAGATTCCAAATGTACATATTATCTAGAAGTTTAGGGAAAGAAAATTTAAAGCATTTTATATATATCGTTCGTTGTTTATTTGGGGGCCACACCCAGTGGAGTTCAAGGCTTACTATTGGCTTTGCTCTCAGGGATCACTACAGTGGTCTTAGGAAACTCTATGGACTGTTCGGGATATAACCCAAGTCAGCTATGCACAAAGCAAGTACATTACCCAGTAATATCTCTCTGCCCAACCCTCATGTATAACTTTTTAAAGTAATTATATCAACAAATTAGTGTATACCTTAATTTGCTTATTCATAGTTCACCTGTATATACAGTTTAAAAATATTTAAAAAACTAATTATATGGCATTGTGAAGGATATTGAGTTCTTTACACCTTGACAGTTCACAGTTCATGTGTTAAAGTAATATGAACAAAACTTATTTCAATTAAGAGACATGGTATTTATAACTTTAAGAAAGAAGTTTCATTATTGATTCAAGGAAAAGATTAAGTTAAAAATTTAAATTACAGAATATTCAACACAGATTTTGGCATTTTCTGTCATATAATTAAAATTTTTAGTTTATTATGGTCTAGGAAATTACAATAGTATTAACATTTATGATGTTATATAGAAATTATTACATATCATCATACCAAAATACCCCCAAATTTCCAACAATTCCCCTGTCCCTTTCCAGTCCCCCACTACTTGGTTGGTTCTGTAATCCAATACCACGAGTTTGTCATTGTTAAAGACTTCTTTTACTGTGTCTCTTTATATTCTACAGATGAGTGAGATTATTTGGTAATTGTCCTTCTTCTGACTTATTTTGCTTAGAAGAAATTCTCCATTTTCATCTAAGTTAAAGTAAATGGCAAGATTCCGTTTTTATTGCAATTTGCCTCACATGCAACCAACCCGAGTTCAATCCCTGACATCCCATATAATTCCAAAGCATCACCAGAAATACTTTATAAATGTGGAGCCAGGAGTACCGCCTAATCATTGCTGGGTGTGACCCCAAAACAAACAAACAAACAAAAAGTAAATATGGAGAGACACCAATAGTCTAATACACAAATAAAATCACATCTGTTCTTGGCAGAGCAAGCTTTCAAACATAGTCAATTCAATGCAGGACTTTTTACACATGTATGTACTAAATTTGCACTAAAGGAATGTAGACCGAGGGTGTGGGGCTAGAGTTGTCAAAAACAGTTTTGGTGACTGAGTTTCTAGCTATTAAAATCAGATGATGGACTTGGTTTCCCATCTAGTGAATTATTATAAGTAAGTTTAAATCTAGATAAATTTAAGTAGTAGTATTGCTCAGAAAAAGTGTGCTGGGCTCATAAATGTAGATAAAATTTTTGAGCAGGGGCTGGTGAGATAGCATGGAGGTAAGGCATTTGCCTCACATTCAGAAGGTCGTTGGTTCGAATCCTGGCATCCCATTGGCCCCCTGAGCCTGCCAGGAGCAATTTCTGAGGGTAGAGCCAAGAGTAATCCCTGAGCACTGCTGGGTGTGATCCAAAGACAAAAAAAACAAAAACAAAAAAATTTTTTGAGCAGATAAATCTATGTAGATAATGAGAAATAGAAAAATTAGCTGTGAAAATAAAATGTGGTCAAATAAAATACATCTTTCTAAACTATCATTATGAGGTTATTTGTGGTAATGACTTCACTGGTTTAATTTTCTTGAACATTTGGTAAGGTTTAAAGAACTCTGTAACTTAGAAGGAATATTTTAGAAGTTACAGCATGGTGGGAGATTATAGAAAACAGCAATTCTACCAGGTACTTACCAGTTTTCTTCAAAGTTAAGAAATTTAAAAAATACAAAGAACAAATATATAGATGCCATAATATTGTGGGTTTCAATTTCTTGTGAGATTTTTATTTTAAAATATTATTTATTCACGTATTTTCAGGCCAATATTTTCACTTCAGTTTCCAGGTTTAAGTTTAAGGTTAATGACTTCTTTCATTAATCTCGTTACTTAGATCATGAAGTCATGAGGAAAACAGTGGGATTTCTCAGTATTTTTTTTTTCTTCTGTGATTTTTGAGTCACAGCCGGCAGTGCTCAGGGGTTACTCCTGGCTCCATGCTCAGAAATTGCTCCTGGCAGGCATGGGGGACCGACCATATGGGGCACCGAGATTCGAACCAATGACCTTTTGCATAAAAGGCAAACGCCTTACCTCCATGCTATCTCCTGGGCCCCTCAGTCTTTTATATTACAATTAACATTATTTTAATATCCTTATTCAAAAATATATCATGAAAATACCACTGCAAATTATAATTGTGCATTCTATTTTTGTTCAAGTAAATAGCTTTATAAAAAAAATCTATCATGTCCAACTTAATCACAAGGCGCACGCTCTCATAAACAAACCTGAAAACCACAAGGCTCCCAAATATTTTCTGCCCTGTTCTCTTTTGTATGTGTCTTTCATTCAGATATGAACAATGGGAGTTCACTGAGGGTTTGCGCTTTCTGTGTTGTGCACAGATTATAGTGTTGGGGAAGAGAAGGGAACACACTTTTATTTCCACCTCCTTGCTATTTTAAAGCATCTATACTTTCTACTTCATCTTAAACTTAATTACAAACTCTTAGGAGACACAAAACAGTCATGGCACAGTAAAAAACGAACTTTTAAAATAGTCATGGCACAGTACAAAGCTAACTTTTAATATTTTTTTTGTGGTTTTTGGGTCACACCCGGCAGTGCTCAGGGGTTACTCCTGACTCCATGCTCAGAAATTGCTCCTGGCAGGCACGGGGGACCATATGGGGCACCAGGATTCGAACCGATGACTTTTTGCATGAAAGGCAAAAGCCTTACCTCCATGATATCTCCCAGGCCCCAACTTTTAATGTTTTTATTTAAAGAAAGTAATATAGTCAAATGTTGTGCCTTGTAATGAGGTGGGGCTATTTTAAACTTTGGAGAGAAATTGATCTTCATAAAGAGATTGTGTCTCTTTTAATACAACTCTAAAGGAATTTTAGAGCAGTGGGATAACTTGTCTTGAAATTTATTTCCCAGTTAACAATGTTAAATAAACAGGATTACATGGTATCTTGTTTGCTTTTCTTATTGTTTTCTCCACCTATGAAATCACTTTATAAATATATAGAAATGTTTCACAGTGATAAAATTAGGTGTATGAGATGAAAAGACATTTTGATAATGATGAAAGACACTTGAAACTTTATGCTCTTCTGAAGAGCCAAATTTGTAGTATGTTATTCTGAAACAATAGCTTATTTGCTAAGTATCTGTGACAAAAGATTAACAAAGTATTCCATAAAGTAATGAGAAGAATGTTATGCTAGAAAACGTCTTCAATATTGGAAAATGGATATTTGAGAAAATTTTTGATAAAATTCTAACATTTTTTATCTATTGTTATAAATTTTCACCTGGAGAATTTCTTCCCCAAGTATAAAGTTCTTTTATAAGCTAATCACAAATATATGTTTAGAAATTTTGTTTTATTATTGAAATGCATACATTCAAGACAAGTGCAATCAATTTAGTAAACAACAGCATAGACTCATTCAACCATTGAAAAATAGATAAAAATTCATTCATCCATTGAAAAATATTTGTTGAAACTTGGCTCGGTGCAAATCATGTTGAAGTTTTAGAAACACCTATAAACACGAAACCCTAATTAGTCAAGTGAAGGAGATAAAATACTAAACTCAAATAAATCAGTTTATACTAATTTCAATGCATATTATGAAGGCAGTTTATCTAATTTCCCTTTCTAGTTATCTTTAGCTCATTTGCAAAAAGTTTCTGATGGGTGAATGAATACAGGAATGGATGGATGGATAGATGAATGAGTTCTTTAGAGTGCTTGAGAATATCGATGAAGAAAAGGAAACCCAATTAACATGGAACTCAGAGAAGAATTTTGGGGGGAAAGTAACTGCTTAGACTAGAATTCTTTAGAACTAATAAGATAGTTCACCTTTATAAATATTTCCCAGATTCCAAATTTTCAGAGTTACTGACTTTGTTCTCTGTTCTATTGCAGAAGGATATGGTGAAGAAATAGCCTGTACCCAACATGGAAATATGTACTTAAACAGAGACATTTGGAAACCTGCGCCTTGCCAGATATGTGTCTGTGACAATGGAGCCATTCTTTGTGATAAAATAGAATGTAGGGAAGCGCTGGAGTGTGCAGATCCCATTGTACCTCCTGGGGAATGTTGTGCTGTTTGTCCACATTCAAATGGAGGTGGTAGTACCAATTTTGGTAAGAATGCTTAAGACCAACGTGATTAATCTAATGATGTGTCTCTATAATTGTAGTGATTTTTGCTCTGAGTATTGAACAATCCAAAAAACATAATTAAACTACTTTTTAGTGACCTTGGGGTTAGTGATTTTATTCACACATTTTAACATTATTGAGAAGAGAGCAATTTCCTCTTATAAAAAAGCAGTAATTTTTGGCTGAATTTTAAGTGGCTACGTCTAACTTGACAATTCTTATTCCACTGAAGATGGTCACATGTGATTCTATGTTAGCTTTCTCCAAGGTATTTTCTGGTTTGTAACAAAACCTATAATATTCAAGAGGAGATTTAGAAAACATATTAAACTTATTTCTATCAACATTGTTTTGGGGAAGGGAAAAATTAATGAAATTTAATTAAAATAAAGCACTGTTATATTTACTTATCAATATAGATTACTCTAAATTTTGGCAAAGAAACTCAAGAATATTTAGTGGATTTACTTACTCAAGAAAAATGACAAAATTATTTTTATTGAAAAGAGTTTGAAGTGTATTTTTAGCATCGACTTAATTCATGTATTTTGCATTGTTCAGTACATAGAATAGATTTACATAAGAGCAACACATTAATGTTATTTATATTATTAATCTCATAAAGTAATATTAAGCATTTAGAATAATAGTAATTTGTTTCTGCTAATATTACAATTACACATATATACTGTTATGCATGCACATTTCTATAATTATTTTCAAATAACATTAAAGCTTTATTTTTTCCTAAAATGTCATTGCAAGTAACAAAATGCCATATTTGCCGGTGTATAAGATGACCCCCTAGCATTTCCACTCAAAACACAGAGCTTGTTATATACTCGTTGTATAAGACTACCCCCTCTTCCACAGACCTTCCACACACCAAATAAAAGGTAAAACAATGTCAGAGTTGATTTCAACATTTTAATTTATACTCAAATGCTTATGACATGCAGGAAAACTGTCACAAGGCCGTATGTAATGCAACATATACAAAAGGCCTAAGAATAGGCCGCAGGAAAAAAGCCCCCAACTTTCTACAGACCCTTGCTTTTATGCCCCAGAATCAGGTACCACCCAATGGTGGGAGCAGAATCAGGTACCACCGTAGGGTGGGAGCAGAATGTCAGGTCATACCCTAGGGTAAGGCACAATCATGGATCAGGTTAGGGTCAGTAACATAATAATCCCATTAAAATGGTTACATACACAACAGTGCGCAAGTGCGAGCTCTTCAACATTCTAACAAGCACCATGATAGCGCAAAATCGTGAAGTTTCAATGCATATGTAAAGAAATATATGGCAACCCGAATTTACCACATTCGCAAAATCACACACAGCCGACCATTTTGCACTATCATACTGGGTGTTTGGTCGGCTGTGTGCGATTTTGCGAGTGTGGTAAATCGCATAACAGCAGAGCATACGCTGCTGATGCCTGAACGGTATCTGTAATGCAGTGGGCGGGCATCGGGAGGCCACTATGGCACGGGGCAAGTACTATGGGCAGTCTATCTGAAGTGTACCTGACGTATAAGATGACCCCCCCCACACACTTGGAGGCATATTTTTCAGGGCCAAAAAATCGTCTTATATGCTGGCAAATACGGTATATGTTATTCAGCTCTGTAGTCATGGAACACTGGGTAATAATTTATCAATTCTCCTCTTGGTATCATGCAATAGTAGCAAATGTACCTTGAATAAATACCTAAACTCAAAACAATTTAATAGGAAGAATTAAACAGGATATAATCAAGAGCTACCTGAAGCTACACATTCTGAAAAGTGGTGTCAAAATGAAATAATAGTAAATCTGTGGATACAATGTAAAGTATTTGAAGGCAAGGTGTCAAAAAAGAGAGATAGCATGGAGGTAAGGCGTTTGCCTTTCATGCAAAAGGTCGTCGGTTCGAATCCCGGTGCCCCATATGGTCCCCTGTGCCTGCCAGAAGCAATTTCTGAGTATGGAGCCAGGAGTAACCCCTGAGCACTGCCGGGTGTGACCCAAAAACCAAAAAAAAAAAAAAAAAAAAAAAAAAAAAAAAAAAAAAAAAAAAAAAAAAAAAAAAAAAAAAAAAAAAAAAAAAAAAAAAAAAAAAAAAAAAAAAAAAAAAAAAAAAAAAAAAAAAAAAAAAAAAAAAAAGAGATATTTATAAATGTGACTTTATAACTTTCTGGTTGGGAAAGGGAAAATACAATTCAGTTCAAGGCAAAGGTAAAAAATTAATAACGAAATTGAAAATGACATTAAGCTGAATATATATACACTTATATATAAGAGAATAGGATATGTAAGAAAATATAAGAAAAATATATATAAGAAAACAGGTGGGAGAAATAATACAGTGGGTACTGGGCTGGCCTTACAAAAGGACAAAATGGATCAGTCTGAAGCACTGCGTGGTCTCTCAGCATTGCCAGGAAAGTTCCCCATCCACAGAGTCGAGTAAGTGCTGAGTACTACGAGTGCTCCCTCCAAATTTATACAACAAAAGCAAAAATATAATAGCCATAAGTGATGAAAACAGAAGAGAAAGATGAAGACAAAAGGACATTAACAGACTCAGAAAATCCTTTGCGTGATAGGTTTGTTGATAAATTTGAAAACCCATGCCAATCTAAAAATTTTCTAGGAAAATAGAATTGAATGAAACTAGCTCTGTTAGAAGAAAAACAGAGAAAACTGTAAAGTATGTAAAATCTCAAAAATAGGCAGTTAGTTTCATGTTGTGCAAAACCATAAAATAAAAATATTATGCATTTTAAACAGTATTTTTTTGTTTTTGTTTTTGAGACGCCTCTGTCTTTAATGTAACAGTTTTCCGCACAGAGGTACAGAGATGACCAGGGAAGGCAAATATTTGACGTTTTTCTCTTAAGAAATTATACTTCGGGCGGGAGTGGTGGCGCAAGTAGTAAGGCATCTCTACCTTGCCTGCCCTAGCCTAGGACTGACTGCTCCAGCGTCCTATATGGTCCCCCAAACCAGGAGCTATTTCTGAGTGCATAGCCAGGAGTAACCCCTGAGCTGACGTCACCGGGTGTGGTTCAAAAACCAAAAAAAGAAAAAAAAAAGAAAAGGAAAGAAAAGGAAATTATATTTCAATGTAAGAGATGCCAAATTTTACAAACATAAAAACTGTAATGTCAAATTTTTGTTTAAAAATACAAAAACATATATTAACACATTTAAAATGGTAATTAAAATGTAGATTATTCAAAAGTAACAAATAAAAAATAATTACTTTTTTTCTCTCAGAGAGGTATTTGACAAAGATCAATACAAATATATACTATCTTCTTTATAAATACATTAAATGTTTATTGCATTAAATATCTATAAGATAACAAACCTTTATATTTCAGCTTATAAATTTTTATTAATTTTAATACTGTGTTTTCTATAAAGTCAGTGTTAGACTTGGAAATCTATCATTATGACTACAATTAAAATTATTGAATATACCTACAAAATCCACAGAAGATGAAATGTAACTTAGTGGTTTATTTACTTATATTTGGCTTTTTTTAGAAGGCACATCCAGTAGTGTTCAGGTCCTCATGGCTCTCCCCACAAGGATCACTCCTGGCAATGCTCAGAGTACCATATATGATGCTGGGAATAGAATCTAGGTCACATGCTTGCAAGGCAAATGTTCTACCTTTATCCTCTGTAGTATTACTCTGATTCTAAATTTAGATATTTTGAAGTTACAAAGAAGAGATAAATACCTGGGATTTCTACAAATAAACGCTTGTTGACTAAAGGATGGAGAAAAGCACCTTAATGTTTACTATAATGTAAAAAGTTGCTGCAAGTAACTTTACATGTGATAAAGTTTCTAAGGCTAAATTTAACATGAAACAAAAATGTTTATGTAAAAAATTTAAAAGAGAACTAATTCAAGTGATCATTTAAAATGCTCTTGACAAGGAAGACTAACAATAGAAAAATAAATAAAGTAATGTTCTGTAACAGAAGAGAGAGGAATGTTGGTCAAGATAGAAGAATTTTACCATGGGACCCGAGTATTAGCACAACTGAGAAGCTCTTGCCTTGCATGAAGCTAAACCAAGTTATATCCCTTCCACCTTGAGCATTACTAGGAGCAATCTTTTGGGGGATAGAAGAAATTGTAAATCCTGTGGTCCACATTCCCTCAACAAAGCCCCCAAATTTTAAGTTTTTACTGTGTAATTATATATATTTATATATTTAATATATATAGAAAGAACAAAAAAGGAAACATTTAATATAATTCATATTTTAAATATTAAATAAATTTTGAATACTCAGTGAGATAAATAATATTTTTAACATGTTAAACTTCTCCGAAAATATGCATGATTTTGTCTAATGGAAATATTGCTCCAAAATAATTTTATATTATGCCTTATGGTGATAGGACAATATGTTTATTATATTCTGATTCCAAAATTTTGTATTATTGAAGATAAATACTAGGTGATTATTAATAATTATTTTTCATAATATAATACATATTTTTCTATTTTTATAGGTAGAGGAAGAAAGGTGAGTTTTACTTTGAATAATTTTAATTTAAAAATTTAATATGTTAATGCAGTTCTTTATATTATAATACATTAATACATTTCTTTTTATTATAATCTAGTCACACAGTGCTACCTATGCTTTAATGTGTTTGGTAGTCTTGTAAAGTTAAAACTACTACACAAAAAATTGTGAATACAGTGCAATTATAAATTATAGATGCCTCTTTATTATTCATAGAGATTTCTTCCAGAAAGTTTTTTCCTGGTATTCTTTACATTTAGTACATTTAAAATAATGCATCTATATACTTATATGTTTATGCTGTAGACATATTAGAAGTGCAGTCAATGTTAAAGTGATATACAGAAAAATAGAAGGAAAGGTAGAAGGGAGGGAAAACTAAGGAAAAGACAGGGAATAGTAAAAGAATAATTATGAACAGGAATCTATTTCATGTGGTGGAGCACATCCCTAGCATGCATGGGACACTGATTTTAGTTCTCTACTCGATGCTCTGTCTCTAATATTGCCAGAGATGACCTCAATGACCTACAAAAAACTGTGGTTGTTCTAGTGGTCCTCAAGAACTGTATTTTGGTGCAAAATATTTCAAAATATGTTATTAAAATATATTCAAGAAGAGTGAGATTGTGTATGTTGTTGGGAATAACTTAGAGAAGAAAATAACCATGAGAAGTAAAATTCTGAAATAAATAAGGCAAGCAAATATGTAAAATAAGAATGGAAGTCAGAGGAATAGGCTAAGATGCTTGCATTGTTCTTGTTCACAGCCAACTCTGGTTCAGTCTCTAGTACTGAATATAATTCCCCGAAGACCGCCAGGAGTAACCACTGAGCAGTGTCAGGCCGAGGCAAAATTTATCCAAAATTATTTAACTCTTAGACTTGAAATACTTGAAAAATTGAGAATGCAGTTTTTAAGAATCTTAAGTTCTAGGAATCAAATGGTTGTGTCAACTTGTACAATTTGGTACAATTATATCTCCTAATGTTAAATTATGATAGCTACCTATATATGTTTTTTTTTTCAATCGGAAAATTTAACTAGCTATTTTAAAGATATTTTTTGTGTAAGCACAGTTGTTACAGAAATGCTAGTAGTTGAGTTTCAGTCATAGAATGTACACCACCCTATTAGTGCAATTCTCCTGTCACAAATGTCCCCCATCCTCCCCACCCCAACACCCCCTGTTTATCTCTGAGACAGACATTCTGATTCTCTCACTATCATTGTCATAGTAGTTGTCAGTGAGGTTGTTGCTCTAATTGCACTCATGGCTCTTTATGTAGTTTCATATTATGGTTCTCCTGGTCCTCATCTCTATTGTTTTTGGATATTATTGCCATACTGTCTTTTATTTTTCTTATATACTGCAGATGAATGAGACTATTCTATGTCTATTTCTTTCCCTCTGACTCATCTCACTCATCAGTTAGGTTTATTTTCACTAGTTTTCTCAGATATTGAGAGCTATTTGAATATTATTTTATATTTTATTTAAATTTCTTACTGTTTTTAAAAAAATAAACATGTTTCTCTCAAACTACGTCTAAGATTCTTTCATGAGCTTTAATAAATGAGAGGCAAATGTTTCAGGAATGACATCTAATTTTTCAAAAATAATGCGGTATATGATTTTAGAGTGCAAATTCAAGTATATGCAGAGTTTTGGGTTTTCTTTTGTGTTTTTAGTCTTAGATTATTTTTTTCTATTTTGCTAAGACTTTGCTTCTTTGTATTTTTTTTTGTTTTTGTATACACTCTAGAGTTGGATGACTATCAAAACTGAGTGAAACAAGCTTGCACATTTCACACATTGGATATTTTTTTCATACCTTCCAGATGAGTTCTTTTCCTAACTAGTGTCTGCTTAAAATACTCTAAAACTTTGACTTTATCTTCTCTTTTTGTATATCATAAATGTTATTTTATATGGATTAAATTCATGCTCTATTTTATATTTTACCAATTGAACTTTTTTTCTACTTCATAGGGACAAAAAGGGGAGCCAGGATTAGTGCCTGTTGTAAGTATTAATAAATATGTTTTAACATGCTTTAATAAACATAAGTATATTTATATGTTACTGCATATATACTTAAAAAGGAATTTTATTATTTTATCATTATGTTTTTAGTATCAAACAAGCTTACAAAATTAGATTATTTAATTCAGCAGTTATTGGCCAAAAAGATATTACTGCAGGCAGCCTATTTGCCTAGTTTACTGCTGATCTGATTTTATAATATAAACCATTATAAAATGGTTTCCCAAGCCTTCCCAGAGCTCAAAATATATTAATTATTCATTGGAAATTTTGTTGCTAATGTTATTTGACTAATGACTTTTCTAAAACTCTATAGAACCTTATCTAATTATGTTATTTTATTTATATTTTAGGTGACGGGCATTCGTGGTCGTCAGGGGCCCTCTGTAAGTAATGTCAAAATTCATAGTATAATGAAACTATTTAGAAACTTTAGCCATATTAAAAGACAATCAAATATAAAGAAATGAAGCTTGATTTCTTTAAACAATTTATCTTAAAATATCTGCAACTTTAAGCAACAATTCACACACAGACTATCACATTCTGAAATTATAAAACATTAATACAGCCATATGTTATCTTAAAGACAAAATTTACTATTACCTTGTTAATTGTTACTTGACCTTACTCATTGAAACTTGGACAATGACCATTTAACAGTGATTATGAGTAGCCTATGATCTGCTTGATGGAACAAATATTTTATTTCAGCTACTGTTGAGTTTGAATCCTCTACTGCAATAAAATTAAGAAATTAAACAAGAGGATTCATATATCTAGTTTACTCTAAGAGGTCAAGAATAGATGGAGTATGCATAGGTAAATAGAATAATAAAATACACATAGAAACACGATTTTTTGAACTTTTAAGGTATTAAATCAGCATACATAAATGCTAATATACTTTACCATATCTATTCTGGTTCTAATTTTTGTTTTATTTTAAATTTTTTAATATAATTTTTATTTTAATCATATTGTTGACAATCATATTTTAGGTGCAAATTAACATAAAATCAGGGGAACTCCCATCACCAAATTGTCCTCCCTCCACCTCCGTTCCCATCCTACTTTACATATCCTCTTCCCTAACCCCCGGGGTTGCTAAAGCAAGTGGTCCTTTTTGTGTCTAGCTTACTACTTAGTGGTCTTACACACCTGTTTGGTCTTGGTTACCCCCTCTCCCCCCCAATTGGAAGGCGGAAATAGTTCAAGTTATGTGGTTTTATTTGAAAAAGAGAAAATTAATTACCTGGAGAGAGAGGGAAAAATAGAAGAAAAAAAAGATAAATTAAAAAAAGTAAATAAATAAAGGGATTAAATACTCCGGAATGGGTGGAGTCTTTCTAGAGGCTTTCATCCTTTATTTTATTTTTATTTATTTTATTGGTTTTCGGGTCACACCTGATGGCGCTCAAGGGTTTCTCCTTTCTCTGTGCTCAGAAATTTGCCCTTGGCAAGCTTTGGGGACCATATGAGAATTCAACCACTGACTTCTGGATTTGCCTGCAAGGCAAATAAATGTCCTACCTCTGTGCTATCTCTCTGGTCCCATAATTTTTTGTTTTAAATAAAACTATATGATTTTGCTGATTAAATGCATGGTCTGATTTTGCTAACTCAATTAAAATTTTCTTTTAAATAGATATAAAAATTTTGGGGAAAATCCCATTTTCTCAGAAAAGAAAGATTAAAAATGGTACTGCTTTGGAAATATAACAATTTCATTGTTTTAAGAGGAAATAAAAAACACTGTTTGGAATTTTAAGTTGGATTTAGATATACAATGGAAATGATGCAATATATTAAGTCAAGTAAACTTAACATTTAGAAGTAGTAGAATAACAGGCTTTTCTTTCCATTGTTTTCATCAGTTTGAACAGTGATGAATAGTTTGAGGTATGTACTGTCATACATTCCCTCAAATAAGTTGTAATTTGGGGTTTGCATTCTCAAGATATGATTTGAAAGTTTTATGCCCATAATTTAGTAGAATAGTATTATCTAGGACTAGACTATAAAAATGTACCTTACAAGTTTCCAATGACTGTTTAATCTCATGTATTCAATCTACTGGATTCTATGATACTATGAGTTAATATCTAATTCATGACAGTTCTTCTAAGTGTCAATGTTCAAAAAGTTTTTCTATGTTCTCAGAACATTGATGTGCATATATTGAAAGACAGAAATCTTTCAACTAAGGAAAATTAAGAAGTATGATGTATCCATTTCACAATTTTCTTATATCAAGGAAATCACTAAAACCAAAAGCATCTGAAGTAAAAAAATGTTTTGCAAACTTGAACATCTTTCTTCTGTTCTAGGGACCTCCAGGATCACAAGGACCAAGAGGTGAAAGAGGCCCCAAAGGAAGACCTGTAAGCTGATTGTAAAATTTTCTCTCTGAATCTGTCCATGTCCTATGTCAGTAGGTCTATCCTGTCTTCCTCTGATGCAGCAAAGGTCTTATTTCTCCCTCACCTTCGTTAAATGTGATACACAGGGCTTACAGACACTGCTTATCTCTCCTAGTCAGAGAAAATTAGTAATGTGATAATTAATATTTTTAGATCAAAATCCTATTTCTCCCTCAAGAGGTTAAACTAAAATAAAGCTGAACCTCAGGGAACCTCTAATGAATCCCTCATGTTGTTTTCAAAAGTTATAACTCATGAGCAAATAATGCCAAGAATGTTCTGTTGAGATAAAACACTCATGTACTGTGAACTCTGGTTACTACAGGAATCATCAAATTGGATAAAGGAAAAAAAAAAGAAATTATTAGGGAATTTTTTCATTCAAGTGGTAGTATTATAATTTATTTTCCAAGGAACTATTCATCTTTTCCACTTAGCAGCTTCTACAGTGATATCAAAGGAGTAATTCAAAATGTCAACAAATTTCCTACTAGAGAAAAATGGATATCTTTAAATGTAAAAACTACCTCTATAACTTTGAGTTAAAATATAAGGACATTATAATATATAATTAATGCCAACTGTTTTCTCTTTTTATCTATCCACCAGAATTCATGTTGTTCACAAGGTCTAGGATTTGAAATTCTATTTTTTATATATCATTCTCAATATATAATATTTTCTTTTTTTTGGGGGGGGTCACACCCGGCAGTGCTCAGGGGTTACTCCTGGCTCCATGCTCAGAAATTGCTCCTGGCATGCACGGGGGACCATATGGGGCACCGGGATTCGAACCGATGACCTTTTGCATGAAAGGTAAACGCCTTACCTCCATGCTATCTCCCAGGCCCCAGTATATAATATTTTCATGCTTCAAATAGTTGGGTTATTTTGCATATTATTATTATTTCATGTTTCAGTTAGAAAATTGTGTGTTGTTTAGCTTTCTCTTAGTAAATATTTTACGATTTTACTATCTATGGATTCTTAATCTTCCAAATAAATTTCAATTAAATGGAAGAAAAGATGAACTAAGAAGCAACAAATATTCAATATGAATATGTTCAATATGTAAATGAGGAAATATTAGATCATGCTACTAGGAATTTTAGCTGCTGATTCTGCAGTACATTTTGCTTCTGTGCATTTTACCAAGTATACAATTTTACTTATGCATTTTTTTTCCAAACTCGTGCTGGAGTTTGGATATCACAACCATCCCCTTAAAATGAAATGCCACTCTACTAAGAAAGTTGGATGTAGCCATACAGCTGTGTAGTAAGGCTTGATCCCAGTGACCGTATGCATCATTCTTCAATGTTCTTCCTCTGATGGTTACTCCCCAGTGTCGAGAGCTTAAATGCTGTTGATAGCTCTCCAGATGCCTGTTTAAGACCTGGAATGATAGGCAGATGGTTGATCATTTTAGTTGATGGAGGGTAGGAAGTCATATAGAAAACACCGCATAACAGTAGAGTTGATCCCAGAATAATTGATAGAATTATTATCATCAGTGTATCTTCCTTAATTCAATGAAGAAATGGCTTTAGGAATAGTGGTCAGAATTCCAAAATCCCAGAATTTCTGTAGCAAAATAAACCAGGGAAAGAACAATAATGAACAATGACAAATCTTTGGCTTTGTATTACAAAAAAAGCACTGGGCGAAGCATAGGGAGAGAAATCTCATTATAGGCAATATAGGGATATTGTGGAGGGTCAGTCAGTCTATTGTTGGATGCTGGAACTGTGAATATTACTAGATCCTTTGACACTACTGTAATCTTTTTACTAAACAAAACAAATAAGAATTCTAGAATTCCTTATTAGGAATCAGAGACATCTTCATTAGGGTTTTACTTTCTTCCTTTTCCTCCCTTCTCTGTTTCCTTTTCTCTTCCCCCTTCCTTGCTTTCTTCTCAAATTAGTGATAGTGCTTTATTTATCTTGATTAGGATTGAGACAATGTAAAAAACTGGATCTCTCTGTGTCTCTTCTCTAATTTATGAAGCTGTTCTCTATAAAGAGTTACTAAGACAGATTTATAGTGCTACCATGTATCCTACTAAAATATGTGCTTTTCTCTTGATTCTTAAATGCAGTGTGCTATGCTGGTGTTTAATAACTGACTAATGGAAAAAAATTGTGGGTAATTTTTCCTGATTTTCCATAATTAATTAAGCATGGAATTTAATCTCTCTATACACATTTCCACATGTTTAAAATGTGAATTATATCAGTTACAATCAAATCTAATATTTTAAGTTTTTGCCCGAGTGTGATTGCTGCAAAACCACTATGAATATAGTTCTTGAGTCTTGGTCCTTTTCCCTACTTGTGGACGTATAAAAGTCGCCACCTAGTGGCAATATCTATATAAGTCCTTTTAATAGAGTTGTGGTGAAAAGGAGGAATGTCTTTATAAACCATTTATTTGTCTTAACATACAGTTTAGGGAATTGAGTTCACTTGGAAATATAGAAATAGATATGTTAATAGATTTTAAGGTATCAATTTTGTTTTGAATATTTTTATAAATTGCGCCTGGATTATTATAGTTTTATATATATTATATTTATATTGATTTTTATTACTTAATTTTACAATAAATTTATACTATATTTTAATTATATTCATTATATTTTCCTTTTGGATAATTCACAGATGATTTTTATTAATTTTTACCTGTTTATAGAAAGCAAATTGTGTAGGTATTTAGAAGAGACACCATGCAACACCAAAAGTATTGTGAAGTAAATGAAAACCTGGGCTGTTTCTTGAACCCCACCTCCTGTAGCTTTGGTGTCCCCTGAACACTACTGGGGACACCACTTCCCATAAAAGTTCGACTGTCTACAGTCTCAGGAATCAAGAGAGTGTAGACAGGTTAAAGGCCCTTGCAATACCTGCTGCCACCCCTAGTTCAATATTTGCATATAGTTCCCCAATCACAACCAGGAGTGACCCTTCAACCAGGAGTGACCCTTCATCCAGGAGCAAGTGCTGAGCACTAATAGATGTGGTCTCAACATACCTTCCCTTCTCCAGAGAAAGCTTTGGAACAAGATTAGCAATTTTAGAAGGTGGAGAAAGGAAACCACTAATTTGGAAATTAATATTACCCAGACTTCTCTATTTACATTAAATCTATACTTTGAAGATGTCTGTCTTTAAAAATATCTGGGAACAAAGATAATATTTTGCTGTTTTGAGGGGTCATATATCAATATTTTGTTATCTATAAGCAACCTAATGCTTCAAAAAAAGTTTTCTACTTACAATCTCTGAGTAAATCAGAATAATCATTTGTTTATTCCATCATTTCCAGTAGATACGGCCCACATTGATATAATCTGGGTAATCAATAGCAATTGAAATAATCTTTCATTACGCATCACGAAAAGAGTGTAGTGAATTGACAGTAGTTTTGGAGTCAGAAAAGGTTTTACTTTCAAGGGATGAAGATAATTTTCTGAAACATTGTTTTTAAAAATGTGAGTTGTTCAGGTCAAGTTATCTGCTTCTACTAGTTGAAAAGATTGTTTTGCTTTCAGGAAGCAAACACATATGTACAAATATTTGACCATCACTTAAACATCTGAATAGCTCTTTTGCCCAGTCTCCTCCCAAATGACTACATGCAAACCTCTCCCAGGTCCACTCAGTTCTTTCTGATCTGCTTCCTCTGCTGTGTTAGCTTTGCTGCATTAGATGTGACTTCATTTGTTTGTTGTGAGCCAACAGATATACTCATGTTTAAACATGAGAAATTCCTTTACTATTAAAACTCCAGTCCACTTATAATGAGTTTTTCTTAGTTTCTACATTTAACCAGCAAAGTTACACTGACCTTTGAGTTCTTAATCCAATCTTTCCCTTTTAAAATATGTCAGAACTCTTTTAGGGTTAAACAGCTAATAACTGCTCTGCTTAGCAATACTTTGGGGACTGATGAGGTTAGGGGAGAAAGCATTTCCAGAACTGAGGACGTGGCTATTCCCCAAGCTGCCTTCAGAATGTGGGTTAGGAGGAGGGTGGAATTTGGCAGCTAGGAATCATTGTTCATTTCTCTGAGAACTAGAATTGGCTGGGTCACTTTGCCTTTTTCTCTAGTTCTCATTGGTTTGTCCTATCTTTAGGAGTGATAAGAAAAATAAAGTATACCAGACTTCAAGTTGTACAGTAAAGAGGACTGGATTGTAAAAATATAATAAGCATATATTGAATGTTTGGGATGTGCCAAGAACTATACAAAGCATTGAGATATTGGGTTTTAAAAAAATAACTTAAGTCACCATGATTTACTAAGTTGTTCATAGTAGAGTTTCAGATATACAGTGTTCCCAGTGTTCCATTAGCAACTCCATCACCAGTGTTGGAATTCCCTCCACTATTGTTCTTAAATTCCATCACAGCCACAGCCCATTCACTTAACAGGCACATTTTAAAATTTATTTATTGTGCTTTGGGTCTCATTTTTGCAGTACTTGTGGCTCTGTCATCTGTGCATATACACATAACTTATCTCTGCCCTGTTGCCTCTTCTCTACCTCTCCTTAATTCCCTTCTTGGTTTTTTACCATCTCTGTCGAACTTTTTGTATTCTAGGATACAGGGTAATATAAATGTCCTCTCTTTAACACCTAAAGTCTCTCATTCTATTATTTTCTATACCACAAATGTGTGGATCATTCAGTATTTGCTCTTTTCTTTTGACTTCACTAAATACAATATTCTCTAGTTCCATCCAAGCTGCTTTAAATTGCATGATTTCAACATTTCTTAGTTTCATCATATTTTGTGTATTATGAAATAAGACACAATTAATAATTAAGAAATACACAAAAATAATACACACTATCTTTATCTACTCTTTGGACAATTGTGTGTTTCCATTTCCCAGCACTATTGATAAGTGCTACACCAAAAACCAAAAAAAAAAAAAAAAAAAGATCATTTTGGGGGCCGGGCGGTGGCGCTGGAGATAAGGTGCCTGCGCTAACCTAGGTCGGACTGCGGTTCGATCCCCAGTTCCCCATATGGTCCCCCGAGCCTGCCAGGAGCGACTTCTGAGCGAATGGCCAGGAGTAACCCCTGAGCGTCGCCGGGTGTGGCCCAAAAACCAAAAAAAAAAAAAAATCCTTCACTGTTCTCCCTGTTTTCCTCATTATATTTTATGGATTCTGGTCTAATCTCGAGTACAGATCCACTATGAATAACTTTTGTGTAAGGGTGTGAGATACGTATCCAGCTTTTTTTTATTTGGAGTTATTCAGTTTTCCAAAACCGTTTGATAAATGGACTATCTTTACTTCAAGAAAATTAGAATTTTTTTTAAAAAAAGAACCCTAATAAAGACTCATATATGTTTTTGGTAGAGTTGGGAAGTCAACCAAAGAAAACATATTGTATATATACTATATTAACTTTAAATATAATTAACTGTGAGATAAATAAATTTAGAAATAGCTGATTAACTACCTTTGAACATAAAAACTCAATCACATAAGAAAGATTATTCTAAAATACAATAAACTGAATACAAATGTACAATTATTCCAAGAATTACCAAGTATTTGACATACCAAGAGTTGAGTTCTTATTCAGGATCTCAGATGTTGCAATAATAGAGGCATGTTTGGTTCTGAAAATGGTAGTTTCAGCCTATCTAATAAAACTCTTTATAGTAGGTAATTACAATATTTTAAAAGAAGCACAATTGGGGCCCGGGAGATAGCATGGAGGTAAGGCATTTGCCTTTCATGCAAAAGGTCATCAGTTCGAATCCCAGTGCCCCATATGGTCCCCGTGCCTGCCAGGAGCAATTTTTGAGCATGGAGCCAGGAGTAACCCCTGAGCACTGCCGGGTGTGACCCAAAACCAAAAAAAAAAAAAAAAAAAACTTAAAAAAAAAAAAAGAAGCACAAGCACAATTGTTCAGGTACATTTTATGTTTTTATCAAAATGAGATGAAAATAAAGTGAATTTCCATCAAACTCCTGCCCCAGATTTATTATAGACTTCCCCAATCAAGATTAAGATTTTACCTCAAGCTTCCCTCTTTCTGTGCATTCAGTGGATTTAGAAAAGTGTATTATAACAGTGACCCATCATTGAGTTTTATACAGAATATTTTCACTCTTTCTCAAACCTGTGCTTGACCTCTTAATTTGTCACCTCCGTACTTCGAGCATTGGTAACCAATGACTTTCGACTGTCTTCACGATTTTACCTTTTCCAAAATGTTATACAGTTGGAATCATGCAATAAAGCTATTAAAAATAGTTAACTATTTAGCTTCATCAAGAAGTCTATGATTTTATTTTTCTATTTCCTAGTTTGGTCAATGGGCTTTAATTTACATTGGCTTATTTTTTAGGGTCCTCGTGGTCCTCAGGGAATTGATGGAGAACCAGGTGTTCCTGGTCAACCTGGTGCCCCAGGGCCTCCTGGACATCCATCACATACAGGACCTGATGGGATGAGCAGGGTAAGTGATGACAATTTGTCAATATGATATGAAGATAAAATAGATAATGCATTTTTGTTGCTGACATATTACATGTTTTAGTTCAGATGTTTCCCCTGAAGAGTAGTCAGTTATTACATTGCTGCTCTTCTTAGTAATAAAACTAAGAAACCACTGGAGGATTGTTGTAAAATTAAATCTAGCATTTTCCATTGGTTTTGATTAATTTTAGTGGGTCCATACCTAGAGATGCTCAGGGCTGATTCTTGACTCTGTGCCAAGGCTCTGGGAACCATATGTGGTTCCAGGAACCAAACACTGGCTGGGCACATGCAAAGCAAGAGCCCTCTCCACTATACTATTTCTCCAAACCTTAATGTAGTATTTTAAATCCAGCACTACTTTTATTTATATTTTTTCAATTTTATTTCTGGGCTCTTTGAACTTCTTTTTTATTTATAATAAAAAATCACTAACATCACTCCCTTTATGAACTGAAAGGGGATATGCAGGGATATGTGTCCCTTACCCTTTGATGTTTTCAAAGTGCCTAATAGATGAAATATGTATCATGTCTTTTACTCTAAAGTAAAAAAAAAAATCCCATTAGAATTTAAAGGGTCTATCCTATAAGTGAACAATCCCTTAAGAATTTTTAAAGGGGCCAAATGTTGATATAAATGTTTTCTGATTCCCCTCTATTTTAGCTTTCTTTCAGAAGTAAAATAAAGCAAAATACCTTTTGATATCTGCTCTGAACTCTGAGTGGCAGACATAGAGGAATTATAAGTAGTTTGCATAGCGTAGCAAGGGAACAGACAGAATTCTGAAACACAAATTTTATATGCACTTTTTCTCAATTTGTTTTATAAGGAATTATTAAGACATTCTTAAAAATAGTTTACACATGATCTTCTAGTTTAGAAGATTCATAGAACTATGTATATATAATTGTTTTTATTTTCTTAATTTGGTTGCTAGAGTCTTTTTGATGACAAAATGAATAAACTATGAACCACTCTTGGAATATTCAAGGATTTATTAGAAGGATTATAAAATGTTCCTCAGCTTACATAAAGCTATCTAAAGTTTACTGGCTATAAACAAAGAAAGAATGTCTTGTAAGCAAAGTAAATCAAAATGGAATCTGGCATCTCTAGGACAAGTTTTAAAGCCATATTTCAGGCTTTGCTCAGATATTTGGTATGTTAAAACCATAGGAGATAATTGGATAAAAATAAAGATTTAGACCTGAAATCTACTAGTCTAGTGCAAAGTACTATCACAGTGATCCATGGTTTTATACTAGAGTGGTTATTCTAAAACAACATAGTTGTTAATGCGTGAGGACTATTATTTGACCCAAACACACACAATGAAAAACAACTAAATAGTTTTCCTTGTTTTAAAGTCAGAAGTTTGCAATGATCTTCAGTAAAGCACTCTCTTAGAATTTCAGAGATTGTTCATTTCTGCTGATATCACTGTCTTACTGTAAGAATGATATAAACATATTATTTTATAGCCATTTTCAGCTCAAATGGCTGGTCTGGATGAAAAATCTGGGCTTGGGAGTCAAGTCGGACTGATGCCTGGGTCTGTGGTAAGTGTAAATTTTATAGATATTGAATTTCTTGTGGAAAAACCATTATTAAAGAAGTCTGTAGCTATTCAAGAAGTAACATATATTTTAAGTGTATTAAAACTACCATAGGATATAAGTCTTTATTTAATTTGAATTATTTTCTTTTTCCATACCTCAATTAATTATTTCATAATTAAATGGGGCAAGTCTATGAATACTTTTAATATATGTTGTAAAATAGCAAAATAAACCAGAAAACTCAGTTTCCTCAGATATTTTAAACTTATATTAAAAATAGCATAATGTCATCATCAATTATTTCATATGACTTTAATTCAACATTTCCTTTAAGTTGTGTTTTTTTATTATTGGAAAACTACAGAATTAAATAGACTTATTTCTCTCCCATGGTTGCCAAGATTTTTCTTTTGTTAGATATTCTGCTAACTGAACCAACTCTTAAGCTTACAAATTTTCTCATCCAAAAGATATTGGGTGTGTACAAGATATATTCTTTATTTTTTTTCATGACAGTATGCATGTGTATAAAATTGACCCAAAGCTTTAAAGCTTTACTTGTCTTGTATATAATTGTGTTCCAGAAGAATGTAGATGGAGAATGCCATCATCTTTCACGATCCAAACTTCACTTTCCTATATTCTTAAACTGATTCAACAGCTTTGAAATGTTTTACCTACTTGTCATGCATAATATGAAACCTTTCTTATTTATCTTAGGGTCCTATTGGTCCAAGAGGACCTCAAGGTTTACAAGGACAGCAAGTAAGTCTTTTTGGTAATTATACTAGGATAGTGTGGAAAACAAAGCAATAGTTATCTATGACTTGGACTGACTGCTAAACTAATTATTTTGAATGGGCTGTATTCACTTTTCACTAAGAAAACTATGCAGTAATTTTTAAATGAAGTTTCTTCACTGAGATAAGTTTTATCATCTGGTTTCTTTATGTGATTGACCCGCAATATGAGGAATTTTTATGTGTCTTTCCTCTGCAAATCTATTATCCTCTCATGATGAAAACTCCCCTCATTGGTTACATGCCAATTTGATGCTGTGAAATCAGATCAGAGAAGGTTTATTATCTAATGAAGTAAGATAATGGAAAAGAGAGTCAAGATAATAGCATGAATCTTTAAGAATATAATACTCTAATTCCTAAAAGCTAACAAATATCAGTGAAATAAAATAGAAATAGGTTTGATTTTTGTAGCAGATTTTGTAAATAGTGAATAATTAAAATTTTTTGTTTTGCTTTGGGGCACACCAACAGTGCTAAGGACTCTGGCTCTATTCTCAGGGATCATTCCTGATGGGGGATTAATAATCCATATGGGGTGCAAGGCATCAAACCTGGGTCACCCACATCCACGGCCAGTGGTCTCCCCGCTGTACTATATCTCTCTAACTCCACAAAATTGATTAAAAATATCCTTATCTCAAAGATGCCATACTTTCAGTATCATGTGTGTGGAGTTCTATTTTGAGTTATTTTATATTATTGCCACTGGTAAAGAGAAAATATTAACATGGATAATGAAGATGATAATACACTCATATGTTCTAGCAATTCTTGTTTCTTGTTCACATTAGTTGTCAAAGAGCTATAAAAACAAAATGACATGGATACTATGTTGCTTTCCTTTTATAAGTTATGAAGCTGTATATAGTGAGATTAAGTAACTCACACAAAATATCACAATTAGGAATTGGTGGGACCATCACTATTAACAGTTTTACTGTACTGCAACTAATATAGGATTTATATTCTGTTGGTTTGGTTTGTCTGTGTAAATTGTACTATATAATCTGTCTAATTTATCTCCAATTTAGGGTGGCACTGGACCCACAGGACCTCCTGGGGAACCTGGTGAACCTGGACCCATGGTAAATGTCAAGTAAGCGTGTAGACCCAGTTAAAATGGGTCCACCACTAAAATGATGGCATAAGTTAGTTAGATTACTAGATATTTTTATGGCATGAGTTAGTTAGCTTACTAGTTTTATTATAGAGTAGCAAACAATCGTAATAGAGTTCAGATCCTATATGCTTAAGTTATTTTTCAAAATGTATAAATATTTGAATTCTTAAATACAATCTGCACAAAATATTATCATTTGTATTTTTAAAAGTAAGTGTTCTTTCCCTATTGAACACAGAAATTAGGAATATAACAAAATTCAGATATTATTAAGGCTATTTTATCTAATATTTTTATTCTTATAACAATATTTTACATGCCATTGGGGAGTGTGAACCAAGTAGACATTTTTTTCCTTTTATTTGCTTTATTATTAGGGCCCAACTGGTGCACGTGGACCTGAGGGACCCCCTGGAAAGCCTGGTGAAGATGTAAGTTGTCTTTTGTTCATTGGGTTGTGAAATTTTGAGGGAGGGTAAGAGGGCCCACAAAGTTAATATAGATATCATCTATTGGTTTCCATTTCATTTTCTCTACTTTTAGCTTCATTAAATTTAGTTAAAACTGGGGAACACAGAATGGAATTTTACAAAACCTATTAAGTGCTTTTAATTTCCATGGTGCTCTATTGTTATGCATGATATCTTCCCTTTTTCTCTTTTCTGCCTTAAATTATGATTTTTCCATGAGATATTAGGGTTGACATAATAACTTTAAACTAGGTTACTCCAGTATTTTGGACGTAAATCTAAAGAAAAAATACTTTAATAAGGAAAGGTCTTGTGAGATCTTCCTTAAGAGAACTTAAAAGATTTTTCCAAGTGCTTTTAAATGTTGAAAAAGTGATTTCTTCACTTGAGTTTTTGATTAAACTTTGTACCCAACCTCAAATTCTGTAAATATAATAAAAAGTGTCATCAGTAGTTTTATTTTTCTTAGTCATCCAATATTGAGATTAATAAAATCATGAGTATACCTTGTTTCTTTGTGTTCTTTGTGATACTGAACCTAGTAAATATTTTTATTTGTGTTATGAGATTTATTTACCAAATATTATATTGAACCTGGCCCTAATGAACTCAGTTTTGATAGTTCTTAATGTTTTGATCACAGGCAAAGAAATGTAAAGAAGAACACTTTCAATCAGTGCCACTTATGTACCTGCAATTTTGTAACATACATATGTGTGTGAATTTTTATATTAATAAAGTGGTGAATAAGAACTGGGATATTTTAATTTATATTCATTTTTTTCTTCTGGCCAAATTGATAAAAAAAATTCCACAAGCTTACTATTTGGAATAATCATTTTGTATTTGGGTCACACCCTGTAGTGCTCAGGCTTATGCAAGGTTCTGTCCTCAAGGATCACTCCTTTCAATGTGGTTCAGGGAACCACATTGAATACCAGGAATCAAACCTAGGTTGTCTACATGCAAGGCAAATACCCAGCCCACTGTACTACCTCTCTGGATCCCTTAATTTGCCAAAAGCCCAGTGTTTATATTTCCTGTTAAAATGATTAATCATGAAATTTCCAGAAGAGATGTGTTATATGCAATTGATTTGTCATCTAGTTTCACAGGAGTATATTTAATCACTTTTTGTTTCCCACCCTGACTTTTTTTATTCCCACACAGGGTGAGCCTGGTAGAAATGGAAATCCTGGTGATGTGGGGTTTGCAGGATCTCCGGTAAGTATATGCTTATCAATACAATGGTGTAAAAAGAACTTTAAAATTAGCTTCAAAATGATTGTATGTATGTACATTAGATACAGTCATCGAGGTAAATTCCATGCTGACGTTTTTAAACAGGACATTTTACCAGAATGACAGCTTTGTAATGGTACCACATGAATAACCCTCCCCAAATGAGACAATTAAATACTAATCTAATATGACATTTTCCAAACTCAGTTATCTTATTTTCAGGTGTCAATAGCTTGTTCGCAACATCACAATCTTGCTATCCTCTGAAATTTTGTGAATCTTATTTTTGCACATGTTGTGCATACAACTTAGACCATGATTGACTTTTTTTTATATGTTAGGAATAGTAAAATTGTGGACAGGATGCTTTATTGGCTTCTTCCTCAAATTTTGATATTGGCTGAAATTCCTGATTGATGTTCTGAGCCCTAAAAATCTCATGACAAAATACACAGATCGCCAGATACAACACAGCTGTCTTCTTTCCCATCGATGCACTGCTGAAAGAGGACCCTGGCAACTCACATCACCAGGATGCAGAATGTCTGACACTTGACTGTACCCTGAACCCACTTTTCTGTCCTCACTTACATTATTTTGTAGGGCTTGACCTATGATGTATTAACCCAGGCAATGGGGAAAATTAAAGAATGTGAACAAGAAGAAATTTAGTGTGAGCACTCCTGCTGTGAAAGTTTCTCCTCTACCATTCCCGAAGCTGACCTAGACTTCTATATAAGTTTCTATAAAATAACACTGTTTCTATCATCTAGCTTCACTGAAATACCATCTATGCTCTGAAAATTGGGGCTCAATTTTTTTGAGATTATAGGAATAGTGATATATTATGGAAATTTAACAGGCTCCAAGTAGTCTTCACTTAGAAATAGAAAACCAAAGGCCAAGCACTATGTTTTCTCTAATTCCCCTTTTCCCCCATCAACCTGAGAAGCCAAAGGCAGAGGAGGCAGGAGGTTTAGTCATCAACCCAGATGTGCATGTCAATGAGTCTGATTTTGAACCTCCTGTCTGGCTGCACTCTCGAGCACATATTCACAGCATGAGTCCTCCACAGGGAGGAAATGAGCCTGCCAGAAAGTTCCAGTTGCATTTGCAAGTGCAGTACAATGATGTGTGATTGGGGTGTGATGACAGCAGAGGGTCAACAGATTGAGCATTCTATAGGCACTAGTACATCTGGTTCATTTTCTTATTATCTTGAGAGATGTAATAAAGTGAGAATTCCATTACACACCACGACAATTTGAAATATGACCAACTATTTTAAATAATATAGCAGCAGTAATTTCTCTAAGTATTAGGATAGATGTGTACTGAGTTTCCTGATAAGAATGTGATGGGGATCAGGGTACTGAAGAAACTTAGCAGAGCTCTGTAAAAAAAGTATTAGTGGGACTTTATTTATTCAGACTACTCAGACTCCAGTGATTACTCTGTCCCTAACACTATATGCATGTTCCCTCAATGCTGTTACAAGTAGAATTGTTTTGCTTTTATCATGTGAAGTTCATTTATTGAATAGCTTATTCATTTATTTAATTTTTTGTTTTTTTTTATTTGTTTGTTTGTTTTGGGTCACACCCGGCAGTGCTCAGGGGTTACTCCTGGCTCCATGCTCAGGAATCGCTCCTGGCAGGCACGGGGGACTATATGGAGCACCGGGATTTGAACCGATGACCTTTTGCATGAAAGGCAAACGCCTTACTTCCATGCTATCTCCCGGGCCCCCATTCATTTCATTAATTCTGAATTCTAAGATAATGCAGAACAGAAGGATTTTTCCATCTGTGCTAGCACAAAAGAATCTATAGAAAGGTTTAGCAGAAGTCCTAAGAGCTTGAAAACATGTCAAATAACTTCATTTATTAAATATGTGCTTTTAATTATTTAGTTGAATCACTAGTTACAAAGTTGTTCATGATTGAATGTCAGTCATACAATCACCTGACCACTAGTGCACATTTTCTGCTACCAATATCCCAGAAGTTTGTTTCTGCCTTCTCCTATCCTACCTGCCTACATGACATTTTTTTTTCTATCTCTCCTCCTTATATTCCCCTTCCTTTTAGACATCGGTTTGTAATATTGTTAGTAATAGTACCCAGTTCCTGTTCAGAATGATCACTTCCACTATCATTGTCATAGTGGTTCCTTCTCAGCCGTAATTACACTCCCCCACACTTTGTGGCAGCTTCTTCCATGAACCAGTCTCCCTGGACCTTGTCTCTGTATTTTAGGTATTATTTCTATATTGTAAATATATAAATACCATACTCTCTTCTTTCATTATACCTTAGATATGAGTGAAACCATTCTATGTCTATCCCTCTCTCCCATTCATTTTTCTTTGCATAATATTCTTCATTCCATCTGTATATTAGCAAATTTCATGAATTAATTTTTCCTAATAGTTACATAGTGTTCCATTGTGTAGATTATACCATGGTTTCTTTATCCACACATCTATTCTCAGGCTCTTGGGTTCTTTCCAGATTCTAGTTAATGTGAATAGTGCTATGATGAACATAAGAGTGCAGATGTTTTGCATTGTATTTTGGGCTCTTAGAATATATTTATAGGAATGGTATAACTGTGTAACAAGGGAGCTCAGTTCCTAGATTTTGGAAAAATGTTCATATTGATTTTCAAAGAGACCTGAACCTGTAGTCATAACCACTATCAGTAAATGAGAGTTCATTTCTCTCTGCATCAGTGCCAGCACTAGTTGTTCTTATTCCTTTTTAATGTGTACCAGTCTTTTTGGTAGGAGATGATATTTCATTGTTGTTTTGATTTGCAGCACCCTGATGACTAATGATATGGAGCATTTATATTTTTATATTTTTATTTTTTAGCTTTTGGGCCACACCTGGTGGCACTGAGGGGTTACTCCTGGCTCTGTGTTCAGGAGTCACTCCTGGCATGCTCAGGTGACCATATTGGATAGAACCTGGGTCCATCTGGATCAGCAGTGTGCAAGGCAAACACTCTACCACTGTGCTATCACTCTGGTCAAAATATGGAGTATTTTAACAAGTGCTACTTGCTATCTTTTCTTTCCTTGGAGGAAGTTTCTGTTTATTCCTGGTATCCTGTTATTATTTTCTTAATGTGCAAAAGCTTCTTAAATTAATGTAATGAATGTAGTTCCATTTGTTTAATTTTATTTTCAGTTTCTTGATTAGTGGTGTTTCATCCTTGAAGATGCATCAGCTTCACTGTAATGGAGAGATTTTTTTTACATTGTCCTCTATATACCTTCTAGTTTCAAGTCTAATACCAAGGTCTTTAATATTATCTTTTTATAGTGTTAAAAAGAAATCCAAGTTTGTTTTTTGCATGTAGATGTCCAACTTTTACAGAACCAATTGTTGAAGTTTTTCTTGCTGCACTTAATATTTCATGCTCCTTTATCAAAGATTAATTGACTATATATCTGAGAACTTATCTCAGGACATTCAAGTCTATTCCACTGATCTGAAGTTCTGGATTTTATTATAATGCCATACTATTTTAAATACTACCACTTTACAATACAGTTAAGTTTGGGAAAGAGATGCTTCCCATATTTTTCTCACCAAAGATAACTTTAGCTATTAGTGGAGGTTTTTTTTTTGTGTGTGGTTTTTGGGTCACACCCGGCAGTGCTCAGGGGTTACTCCTGGCTCCATGTTCAGAAATTGCTCCTGGCAGGCACGGGGGACCATATGGGGCACCGGGATTCGAACCGATGACCTTTTTGCATGAAAGGCAAATGCCTTACCTCCATGCTATCTCCCGGGCCCCTAGTGGAAGTTTTATGTTCCATATGAATTTCAGCAGAATTTGACTGATTTCTTTGAAAAATTAAACATTTTTCTCTGAAATAAAAAATTAAAATGTTGGGGCCCGGGAGATAGCATGGAGGTAAGGCGTTTGCCTTTCATGCAAAAGGTCATCGGTTTGAATCCCGGTGCCCCATATGGTCCCCCGTGCCTGCCAGGAGCAATTTCTGAGCATGGAGCCAGAAGTAACCCCTGAGCACTGCCAGGTGTGACCCAAAAACCAAAAAAAAAAAAAAAAAAAAAAAAAAAAAAAAAAAAGAATTAACAATGATTTAGGGTCTAATTGCCTTTTTAATTATGTTATCCCATGTTACCCCTTTCAATTCATGGACATGAGTCATATTTCAATTTCCTTGTGTCTTTATATTTTGAAGTAGTGTTTTGTAATTTTCTTTGTATAGGTATTTAACTTTTTTAATTAAGTTGATTATGAAGAACTTGATATTCTTGGGAACAATTGTGGATGGAATATATTTTAAATATATCTTTCTTCTCTTTCATTATTTATATATAGAAAGTCATGGATTTTTGTGTATTAATTTTGTGGCCTGAAACTTAGCTAAACAAGTCTATTGTTCTTCGGTGTTTTTTGTAGATATTTTAGGATTTTTTAGGCATATTATTATCGTATTGAAAATAGAGTTCTCTTTTCTGCTTTTCCTATATGGATGCCCTTAATATCTTTTTTTGTCTAATTGCTGTTGCAAGTAGTTCCAATACTACATTGAATAAAAATAAGAGTAGGTAACCTTGTTTTGTGCCAAATCTGAAATAAAAGGCTTCTAGCTTCCCCCTTCACCCTATTGAGTATAATATTTGCTGTGAGCTGTGGTAAATGGCTTTAAATATATTGAAGAAAGACCCTTCAATTTTCATGTTGAGAGATTTTATCATTAA
Organism: Crocidura indochinensis; assembly: GCA_004027635.1. NCBI lineage: Eukaryota > Metazoa > Chordata > Mammalia > Eulipotyphla > Soricidae > Crocidura > Crocidura indochinensis. Next base: position 14,646 of record PVKC010000896.1, on the reverse strand, counting down.
TTGGTACTGTATATTGTCAAATATTTTCTCTGCCTCTATTATATGATCATATAATGTTTATTCTTCCTTTTATTGGTATAGTGTATTATGTTGATGACTTGCATTTTATTTTTTAAATTATTTTATTTAAAAAATGCATCACATAGTTGTTATACTGATCATAATGCATTTGTTCAAGATGATAGAAAGCAAAGTTATTAAAAATTAGGAAGAAAATAGAATGAAAAAAAGAAAATAGAAAGAAAACTAAGAAAATAAAATGTAAGAAAAAAGAAAAAGTTCAGTAGCAAGTATATTCATGAAAATTATTGTATTTTTAATAACTCATTAATACAATAGCAGAAGGTTTAGTAAGCTCTTTTTTTAAAAAAATGATTAGAGATAAAACATACAATAAAAAGGTGTGTGTGTGTGTGTGTGTGTGTGTGTGTGACTGTTGTTGCTTGCATAGGCACAGGAAAATATGGGAGAAATAGAAAGGAAAAACCTTTGGCCTAAAAATAGGGAGACCTTTCCCATGAAGTATTCTGGCATAAGACCAACTCTAGGCTTCAGGCATAGTAGGTTGTTCAACCCCAAAGTCTTTCTCATGGTCCAGTCAAAGCTCTTCACAATCGTGGCTGTTGCTGTCAGGTTTCTGTAGTTAGAAATCCTGTTTCTGTACAGATCCTATGTCAAAGTCAGTGTGACATGGAGCATCTTCTGGTTTCACTTACCATTAGGTGGCAAATCAGAGAACTCTGCCCTGAAAGCAGGATGTTGCTGTTACCAAGTCATCAGGATGTTATAAGAACCCTCTGAGAGTAACTCAATGCCAGGACAGCAGTAGGGTCTTCCCTGGTAGAATTTCGATTTCTGGTGATGGTGTAGAAAACCATGTTTGTTTCCATAGATGGTATCCAAGGTTCAGGGGTCAATGGTCAATGTCCAATCTTCTGAAACCTAAGCCAAGTCACTATAACAAGTGCTCAGGGTGTAAGGCCTCACTACAGTATAAAATTTATGTGTTCCTCTCTCTATTAAATAGAACTTATTTGCATAAGTAACATTTCCCCCATTTTAATGTGCCTATGCAAAAAAGGAACAATGCCCAAGGTATTACTAGTGCATATGGGGTGAGGTAACAAGTCCCAAAATCCCTATAACCTGGTTCTAACACAAACTCTAAACACTAGAGAAACTTATCTACTAGAATTCCCTACTAAAACAGATCCCCCCAAATGGGGAAAATTGCCACTTCATAACAAGTTATTCAATAAGGATTATACCTATTAAGGAAAGACATCTAAAGAAATATTCAAAGGAGATACACATGTCCTCTTTAATTCTTTTGAAATAATCTGGGAGGGGTATAAAATCTGGAGCACAGCTTCAACCTGTGATTTGGTCTTGTGGAGTCTAAAAATTGGCTCCCAGCAGGAAATATCCTCAAACTGGGGGCCAAGCTGGGGACCTCTCAGAAACTGACTCTAGTAGCAAGCAAAATTTAACAGTAAAGAGAGGTGGGGGAAAAGGGGCCCCCAAGAGCAAATCAATAGTTGCAGATTATCAGCTTCTTCTCAGGCTGAGAATCTACCTTTTCACATGGGGACCTGGTTGGCAGCTGGCTGAGATAAGGAGAATTTTTCTGCTTCATGAGGAGTTTAGAACTCTGCGCAAAAGGGGTTGAATGGGGGGAAATAACATATGGGGTGTGAGAGAGTGAAGGCCTAGAAAAGAATTTATAAGGTGGCAAGCAAAGGGGGGGGGAATGAAGGATTATATATGATAGGGAAGGACAATAACAATATAGACACTACATCAGATGAGCATTGAACAGACATTGAGGTGACCAACACATGCACTCCTGTACATACATAGACAGACACTGAGGATAGATCCATGGATAACAGTTGAAAAGCTGAACCAGGTGAAATGGGACAGAATGCTTAAAAAATATAAAGCCAGAGGCTGGAGTGGTGGTGTAAGCACTGGGGCATTTGCCTTACACGTGCTAACCTAGGAGGACTGCAGTTGCATCCCTCAGCATCCCATATGGTCCCCCAAGCCAGGAACGATTTCTGAATGCATAGCCAGGCATAACCCCTTAGCGTCAATGGGTATGGGTCAAAAGAAAAAAAACTAAAGTCAGCAAGTCAGAAAGAAAGATTTTCCATTTTCTAGGCCAATCATGATTGGTGAGGGTAAACTTTATTGAAGAAAAGCTTTGTGTATTAAATTGTGTATACAGCATTCTTAAAAACAATCATAATTTTTAAGTCTAGAAAATTAATTGATATTGTAACAAGCACTGTAAGAAGAGTCTATGAAATATTTATTGTCCAGTGGGTCTTGGACATCCAGTTCCCTTTCCTAAAGTAAGTCTAAATTTATGAGCATTATCGCATAATGATAAACTACCTACAATTGAAAGCAAATTATAACTTATGCATTGAATGAGCTCTGTAACAGGAGTTTGTGGTATGGTATACAGTTACATATTTCATTTCTATCTGTGGACATAAACATTAGATTATATTAGCAGGCATAATCAAGTAGAAAATGAATAGCTTAGAATTTTTGTCATGACATTATCATAATAGCCCTACCTTCTGAGTGTAATATAGTATAGCATTGTAACATGGAATTGGGGTGACCAACCTACATCTCCAAGTGCCACTGTGAACAAAATGATCAAGGAGTTACAAACATAATAAAATTAGTTATAAGCATAGTAAAATTAAAACATTAAAAGTACCTATAGTGAGTACTGTAGTGGAATTCCATGGCTTCCAAACACATTCTGTACCTGTTTGTATTCAATGAAAAGAAGTGAATTATTAAGTAATTTAATCTTAATCTAGTTTAGGGAAGAATAAAGAAATAGTTCAAACATCACATTAAAATAATTGTACTATTTGGAATTACTTGTAAATTTTATTTGTGTTGTTTTTATTATTGTTACATGGAAGGTGCATATAATTGGGGGGCCAAAGTGAAAGTACAGGAGTTAAGGACTTGCTTACATGTAGTCAACCATAGTTAGATACACATGGTATCCTGACTGTCAGAGTGATCACTGAGCTCAGAGACAAGAAAGAGCCATTGGTACTGCTCCATTTGTCCCTCAAGCAAACACAAATGAAAATTATCAAATTATTTTGTCAAGTAATTAATTCCATTCTCTCCATATTTCTTGACCTTATATTTTGTTGTATTATTTCTTATTTGGTTTTTAATAATTACACAAGATTCTTCCTGAACATTTTGCCAAAAAATTGTGATCAATTTTAAAATGGCATTTGTAATCATGTTTGGCTATCAATATTTATTTATAGATTCAAATGAAATAAAGCATATCATCAGGCCAGAGTGATAGCACAGTGGTAGGGTGTTTGCCTTGCACGCGGACAACCTAGGATGAACCCTGATTCAATCCCTGGCATCCTGTATGGTCCTCCGAGCCTGCCAGGAGCGACTTCTGAGTGAAGAGTCAGGAGTAACCCCTGAGCACCTCTGGGTGTGGCCCAAAATAAAAAAATAAAAGAAATAAAGCATATCAGTTTGTTACAAATGATTTTTTCTACCAAAAAATGTTGATTTAAAGGAGGAAAGTATAGTTTTACTCAAGAGCGTAATCAATTTTTTCTGATGTATTTAATTAGCTTTTGAACATATTAAGCTCTGCTTATTTTGTCATTTTTAATTACTACTTATAAGATGATATCATATGATAAATTTAAATGTTATCAAATGAAGACTTGGTGTTAGTCTATGTCTATGTGTAAATCATATTTTTATTTTTAACAATTGAGTTAGCCTTGGTAATTTTCAATCACTTACGTATATTTTTACAGGAAAAGATATATACTTTTATCTCTCTTTTTGGTATGTTGGGGAAGTTATATATAATATATATGATATATAGCATACATTATGTGCTATATATATGAAGGATATGAGTCAACTTTCTAGTCTTATTCTTGACTAAAATGCCTTTTGTGTTTTTCTCTACAGGGAGCTCGAGGGTTTCCTGGAGCTCCTGGGCTTCAAGGCCTGAAAGGTCACCGAGTAAGTTCAATTCATTGTAATATTTCAAATATTTGGCATCTTGAGAAAAGCCTGGGAGTGCAATTTTCCATATAATAACAAACTGCTATTGTAGTTGTAAGAAAAATGACATAATTTAGTTCATTGCAAGTTAGATAGAACTGAAAGGTGTCATGCTCAGTAAACTAAGGTAGAAAAGGAGCCAGAGCAGTAGGGCTCTTGCCTTGCACAGGCTAATGTAGGAATGGACAGAGGTTCTATCCCCCAGCATCTCATTTGGTCCCCCAAGCCAGGAGCGATTTCTGAGTGCATAGCCAGGAGTAACCCCTGAGTGTCACGGGTGTGCCACCCCAAATGAAATAAGGTAGAAGAAAAAGGTCAATATACTTCATGATCTCACTTATTAACTGTATAGAGAGCAATAAAAAAAAAAGAGTAGGTAGTAATGAGTGATGCTCAACCCTTCCCCTGAGTGTCTTTGTTACTTGAATGATGGTGAGATGCAATAACTATATGAGTACTATAAACACTATTACACTATTATACTACTAACACTATTGTAAATATTGTCTTAAGTACAATACTAATGCTAAGATACATGACAAAATCAGTATAATTCTATTTGTCATTTAACTCTAAGTGACTGCAGCTGCATTATTCATTCATAAAAATTATAATTTTTTCTTCATATTTTCTTAGAATTTGACTTAATTCTACAAACATATTGTGAGTTCTCACTATATCCTCATACTGTATTGCAAAAAAAACATTGTGATTAATAGGAAAGCTATCATATTTAAATTATAGCTAATAAGTTAAATTATTATAGTTAATATTATAGTTATAATATATTATTATAGTATATATTATTTTATAAAATATATAGTAAATATTATAATATTAACTTATAAATAATAAGTTTAATAAAATATATTAAAACTTAATGAAATAATTGATATGAAATTAGCAATTGAACTAATACCAGAAGTTCTATCAACTGAAACTTGGAAAAATATCAAACATTTCTTACTTTATAACAAAAACTAAATATTAGGCCAGAGCAGTAGCTCAGAAGTAGGGCCTTTCCCTTGCACGTTGCTGTCCAGGATAGATCGCAGTTTGATACCCGGCATCCCATATATTTCCCCAAGCCAAGAGTGATTTCTGAGCGCATAGCAAGGAGTAACCTGTGAGCATCACTGGGTGAGGTCCAAAAAACAAAAATAATTAGTGTGTTTTATGATCACTTGTTTTGAGTTGATGAGCTTCTGATTAGGTTATTAAATAACATATATAAATATATTTAAATATAAATAGATTAAGTAAGTAAATTTTAGTTATTATTTAAATATCACATGAATATATTTTATCTTCTGTAATTATGTAAAATGTATATTTATTTATTGGTTTTGGTGCTACACTGGGCAAAGATACGGGGATACTCCTGGTTTTGTACTCATGAATTACTCCTGACAATGCTCAGGGGACCTTATGGTATGTTGAGGATAAAACCCATGCTGGCAGTATGCAAAGCAAGCACACTACCTGCTGTGCTATCACTCCAATCCCCCCAATTTATTGGATACATTTTTAATATGTTACTAAAAAGATTAAAATTTTATGGAATTAAAAAATTGAATGGTGAGATCTCTGAAAATTAAAAGTTCATTCAATATAATTTTTTGACTAGATTTTCAGAAAGTTTAGAAATGTTTTGAGTAAATTAAATTTGAGAATCTATTCTTTTGAGATTAAAAATAAATAATACGATGCACATTTATATTTTTTCAACAGGGAACAAAAGGTCTTATAGGACCAAAAGGTGAAGTTGGAGCAACTGGTTCCAAGGTATATTTGTTTTCCAATATAGCGTTAAGCATTACAATTTTATTTAAATGTTTGCTAGTGTTTCAGAATCACCTCAAAGAATTCTGGATGATCGAGTTTAAAATTCTTAGTTAAATGCTATTTTGATAGAAACATTTATTTTAATATAGCTAAATATTCTCAAACATATATTTAATTTTTTCTGACACCAATGCAAAGAACTGGACAATTTCATTAATTCTGCTTAAAAATTTCAAGTTTTATTGCTTACTCATACCTATAGAAGAGAAATTATATTTTTTTGAAATTCTAATGCAGTAAGTACATTTTTGAGATCCTTCATTGCTAGTATGATTTCCAAATATACGTTGAATAGAATGAATATCACTTGTAGGTGTCTCAAACTCTAATAAAATCTAATTTTTGCTTTAGGGTGAAGCTGGCCCTACTGGTCCAATGGGTGCCATGGGCCCACTGGTGAGTATGAAGTGATCTTATTTTTGGTATTTCTGTGCTTTCTAATTTATATTAAGAGACTTTAAATGTTACTTAAAAGTATGGATAGTTCCTTTCTCTCCATGTCCCTGCCAGCAATAATTGTTCATATTCTTTGTGATGTGTGCCAGTCTCGAGGTTTGAGATGCTACCTCGTTGTTGTTTTGATTTGCATCTCCCTAATTCATTGCTGGTGGGAATGCCATCTAGTCCAGCTTTTATGGAAAATAATATGAAGATTCCTCAAAAAAGTGGAAATTGAGCTCCCATATGATCCAGCCATACCACTCCTAGAGATATACCCTAGGAACACAAGAACGCAACATAAAAATGCCTTTTGCACACCTATATTCATTTCAGTGATATTTACAATAGCCAGAATCTGGAAACAGTCCAGATGTTCAAAAATGAATGAGTGGCTTAAGAAACTGTGGTTTCTTTACATATATATGTATAGATAGACATATATATGTTTTATATGTATACATACATATATATGTCTATATATGTATATATATACACACAATGGAATACAATGCAGCCGTCAGGAAAATGAAGTCATGAAATTTTCCTATATATGGATGGACATGGAAACTATTATCCTGAATGAAATAAGTGAGAGGGAAAGAAAAAGACAGAATAATCTCACTCATTTATGAGATTTAAGGAAAATAAAAGACATTATTATAATAATACACAGAGAATAAAAATGAAGGCTGGAAGGATTGGCCCATAGTATGTAGCTTACCACAAAGAGTGATAAGTTCAGTTAGAAAAAAAAACTACACTGACAATGCTCATGAAAATGATAATGAGTGAGAGAAATAGAATGCCTGTCTTGAATACAGGAGGAGGACGGAAATTGGTGGTGGTGAAGCGAAGGGTATCCTTTTTTATAACTGAACCCCAACTTAAACATGTTTGTAATCATGATGCTTAAATAAAGATATTAATTAAAAGTAAATAAATTAATGTAAAATGAAAATAAAGGTATGGAGAACATATTAACTGAGGGAATATTATTAATCACCAGTTTATTAAAAGAAACATACTCTTCAATGAGAAAAGACATTCTACATTTTTTTTGGTTTTGGGGTCACACCAGCAGTACTCAGGGGTTCTTCCTGGCTCGACGCTCAGAAATAGCTCCTGGAAGGTTCGGGGGACCAATTGGGATGCCAGGATTTGAACCACCTTTCTTCCGTATGCAAGGCAAACGCCCTACTTCATGCTATCTCTCCGGCCCAAAGATTTTCTACATTTTTGAGGGGCACCCAGCAGTACAGAAGGACCTTTTGGGACCAATACGTGATTAGTCCTAACTGAGGCACAACACCGCTTAAAACCCGCAGTTCTGAGAACCACCAAGACTGTATTGGACAGTGCTAGGGGTAGGGAGTGTGGTGCTGCTAGAATCCCGGTACCCCATATGGTCCCCCGTGCCTGCCAGGAGCAATTTCTGAGCATGGAGCCAGGAGTAACCCCTGAGCACTGCCGGGTGTGACCCAAAAACCAAAAAAAAAAAAAAAAGAAAAAAAAAAAAAAAGAAACAGACCCTTATGTTTTCTCTCTGAACCATTTTATTCACTAATTTTCTATAGCCAGTGTTCAAGCCAATATTTTTTATTCAGTTTCTAAGGTTAAACTTAATGTCATCTATTTAGGTAAGAGGTAGTAAGTTATGAATATTCACATGCAGACATTTTATTGCAATCCAGAATTGCCACTTGAAAGACTGCTGCTTGCTGACCAATAATTGAGTCCGGATTGGATTGTGTATTTTTGTCAAACCACCATAGAATTCAAAGACATTTTACAAAAGATGTTTTTACTCTTTTTTCTTATCCAGGGTCCAAGGGGAATGCCAGGAGAAAGAGGAAGACTTGGGCCACAGGGTGCTCCTGTAAGTATGCACTTTTCAACTCTCTCCAATGAACTGAACAATTGAATGAGCCTTTAAGTAAGAATAACAGAACCAGTCACCTACATTTTACTTTAAAAATAAATTTAGTAGGGGCCCGGGAGATAGCATGGAGGGAAGGCGGTTGCCTTTCATGCAAAAGGTCATCGGTTCGAATCCCGGTGCCCCATATGGTCCCCCGTGCCTGCCAGGGGCAATTTCTGAGCATGGAGCCAGGAGTAACCCCTGAGCACTGCCGGGTGTGACCCCCCCCCCCAAAAAAAAAAACCAAAAAAAAATAAAAAAAAAATAAATTTAGGTTTAATTGGAATTATCATTTTGCCCCTGATCAGCCTTGTCATAATGCTAACATTTTACATAAAAACAGCAAGTTAATTATCTACTTACTTTAAACAGAAATTGAGGAAGTTTTAGTTGTGTGCAATTAAAATCGAACATATGTATATATAAGATTCAATTTATGACACTAAGTCCATTTCTGTTCTACAATATACTGTTGCCCTTTTAGTCCCAATTTACACACTCTCCTTCCTCCTTTTCTGGTAACTCCTAATTGTTTAAAAATATATTTTTGATTAATGTATTTTATCTGTTTGTTTTCTTTATATATTGCATAAAAGTAATTATACAGTATTGCCTTTATCTGTCATGTGTCACCAAGTGTCAGAGTCTAAATATTTTTGTGTTGTAGCAAATGACATGATTTCTAATCTTTTCTAAAAATAATTAATATTCCTTTGTATGTATAAATCATATTACTCTATGCATCCATTAATCCATGGGCCTTAAATTATCCCCAGTTTTTGACTATTAAGAAAAAATAAGGTAACAAATATAGGAATGCATATATCTCTTCAATTTAGGGTTTTGTATTTTGTATATAGATCCAGAAGCTGACTATATAAATCATATGAAATTTAATTTTTAATATTTTTATGAATATTTATGCTGCTTTATATCAGGAAAGTAACCATTTCAATTTATAGCATCCTTATATAAAAGGTTCCTTTGTCTTTATATTTTCCCCCAACACTTGCTGCTCCATATTTCTTGAATAATAGAATAGGTTATTTTATTTGTCCTTAGTTTTTAGGTAATCTGAAATTGCAAAAGTAAACATTTTTCAAATTTCCAAATGTTCTTTATAATTTTTTCTAGGATTATAGAGCTTATTAAACTGCCTAGGTTCAAGTTAAATGCTTCAAAGCTTTTTTATTTTATTTTATTTTTCTTTGTAAAGCTGTTAAATTTTTCAACCCTGACATTTCAACATCAATTTCAGGTTCTTTCAGATAAAGAGCCTTTCCAATGACATGGAAGACTTTTTAGCTTCTAGAAGTTTAATTTTCCTAAGAACTCTTGAATATTAATCTTAATATTTTGAGTCAGAAATTTAGCTTTTTATTCCTTCATGATATAATAAGTTTTTATAATGTATCAGTCCAAGGTCCATGTAATTATAACCAATATTATAATTATATACCCCCAAATCTTCAATAGACTGTCCTCTTTTTACTATAGCCAAATCTTTTAATTTTGCTTTATCTCTGTTCAACATTGAAGAACTATTTATAATACACTGCCAGAGCATGGAAGAAATAATCTACAGTCCATTATCTCTGGCTAATTAAAGAGGAATCCACCTTTACAAAAATCTTTTTTGGTGATGTGATGTAGTTTTGTTTAGATAAACTACTTTAATTTTGTATTTTATCTTTAACATAGAGAAGTTTGCTCTGGAAGAGAAAAAATGGAGAATACACATTTCAGATTGGGATGTGGGTGCATCTACAAGTTAGAGAATAAATCATAAAGCAAAAGAAAAGAGTTTCACATTTCAGGTTGAGATGTGGACAGATCTCCAAGGTGGAGAAAGTGCCCAATTTCCATTTTAAACTATTTATTTTACTACTTCTGGCACAAATGACATTATGATCTTAGGTCATATTTTCTAGGAAAATAATCAAAGTAAATTTTGTGCTCAAGATATTTATTGAGAGTGATTTTAGAAACTATGCCTGTGGAAAAATGAATATAAGGATCAGGGTTTATCAGAGGCATAAATTAAACTATGTTGCAATTGTAACAGAAACCACAATCAATCCCATGGGTTCTACAAAACTGTGCTGACTCTTCAGAATTGTCTTGGAATGGGTTTAATCTTTTGTACTACTGGATTCACCAAAGTAGGGTCATAACCCCGGGAGAGCTAATTTCATCTATCTAGGGACAATTTGTGCAGCAGATGTCAGAATTTTTAGTTTACTCCATTTTCAGCTCTAACTAAATGAGAATTTTAGTTCTACAGGGGCATTTGGATGAAATCCACGGTATCCACTATAACTTAAATGTGTGTATGTGTGTATTTCTTTGTACTAAGTTTTTGCTTAAATATTTAAATATTTACAATATTTGGGGTTTTAATGATTTTATTGTGACCAAAGTGAATTACAAATCTTTAACAGTAATATTTAAGGTACATAGTGACAATGAATCAGTTGTATTCCCATCACCAGTGTTGTCCTCCCTCCACCCTGTTCCCAGCATAATTTTTAAATTGTATAAGATAGAATGAATTACATTAGACTAAAATGATTAGTTTTTAAATTGTTGTTACTATGTTTCTGTTAATCCAGTTAAGATTGCTGCAAATTATTCTTAATATTTATTTTTTTATTTTTAGCATAAAATTTTTAGTAATGAAGTACATTTTGAGCAACTATGATAAATATATTTCTATCCTATCTTATCCCTTTTTTGTCTTGATAGGGACAACGAGGTGCACATGGTATGCCTGGAAAACCTGGGCCAATGGTGAGTTGCAACATATTCATATTAATTTATTTATGAACTTACTTTCTATTTGTATAATCATTCTTTACTTGTATATTCATCATCGATGAGCTATTGTTTATTAAGAAAATAGTTCTTGGACCAGAGAGATAGCATTAAGGCAGCGTGTTTGCCTTACATGCAGAAGGACTGTGGTTCGAATCCCGGCATCCCGTATGGTCCCCCAAGCCTGTCAGTAGCTATTTTTGAGTGTAGAGCCAGGAATAACCCCTGAATGCTGCCGGGTGTGACACCAAAACAAAACAAAAAAGAAAATAGTTCTTTCTCATAATAAATTATTCCTATTTTACTATTGCTCCAGCTTCTTGAAATCAGTGTTTTAAAAGCTCTTCAGTTATTCACTGGCTCATCAAGGTTGATAATCATTATGCTAAATTAAAAAGCAGGTTTACCAAGTAAATTAACATATTTATAATATTTTCCATAACCATGTTTTTTATTTGATAATTTTAGTAATTGAGCACAAAGATGTTAGTGGGAGATTAACTAAAATGTTATGGAGCAGTGTGACTTTGTTGAAAGAGAAGTCATATAAGATAAATCATGATAATAAATAGCATCAAGTAAAGAAAATTATTTCTTCGGTGGAGGGGACCTCCCCAAGCAGTGTGCAGGGGTCTGGCCAATCCTGTGATTCTCAGCTAAACATACCACTGGCCCAGTGCTAAAACCAGAGGACACAGTATTATATAGGCTCTTCAGATGGTTCTAGGCATTACCTGGACCACAGCATAAGTTCTCAGGGAACTCCAAGGCTATCAGTTCCTTGTAATGCTTGGTGGCTAATATGGTGCTTTGCATTAGAACTGAGTTGACCATACAATAGGTCTTAGCCTCCAGGACGTCTTGGACACTCCATATAAAAAAACTTATGAAAGAAGTTATAGTAGAGTCATATTTATAAATGTTCGTATATTATATGTAGAATTGTATATGTTTCAGTTATCCCAAATGCCAGAACTATATAATATTTTGATAGTAATTCATAGAATTTTTATGTTCTTTTCTTACTCACAAGAGAACATCAAGCTATAAAGAAAAATAAAAATAGGGGCCGGTGAGGTGGCGCTAGAGGTAAGGTGTCTGCCTTGCAAGCGCTAGCCAAGGAAGGACAGCGATTCAATCCTCCGGCGTTCCATATGGTCCCTCCAAGCCTGGGGCAATTTCTGAGCGCATAGCCAGGAGTAACCCCTGAACATCAAACTGGTGTGGCCTCAAAAAAACAAAAAAAAAAATACATTTTGAGAGGGCTTCAGTTAAAACCAAATTTATGGAATAATTTGACTCAGAGAACAGGTTAATATAGAATAAAATTCTTTTTTATTGTAACTTGTACTAACCATACAAAAATAATGCACACAATATTTATGACATATAGGGGCATATGAGTTGGCATTACATATCAGATATTTAGTGTGTATGACCAATGTAATTAATGGTTAGAGATGGGGATAATTTTAGATGCAACATGAGTGACCCAGTGACCAAAACTTTTCAGCAAACAGTTTTTGAATATATACAGTACAAAGATGACTGACCCCATGATAGGAAAATATCCATGCATGTCACTAAACAAGGCAATTGTACCCTTAACGGAATAGGGTGCTTTGTAACAGCTCAACAATGAAGAACACCTTCCGCTAGGATCCAGGCCTCCTTTACAAGACTTGACCTTGTTCTTTCAGGGAGGATTGTTTTTTGCACTGATTATAAAATGAAAATTACTCTTCTGCCTGAAGTCTGAATACAGAGTAATTCTTATTTCCTTAAAATTTAGTCTTTAAATCAATATTTTTCATTATGAGCATGCCTTTCCAAAAGAATGTGAGAGTGACACATATTCATTTTCAATCTTTGAAGAGCATTAGTTCACAATTCTATATAGATTCTGGTGTATAGTTCTCACCTCAATAACCATATATGTCACACCACACATGCTTTGCTAAATGTGGGCTCACCATCTATTGCCAATTTAATCCTTCTATCTGCTCTACTCACTTCAACATCCCTCATCACCACCATTCTGTTACCAACTCTAAGAGGATATATTTTTGTTTTGTTTAACTAGGTTTATTTTTTAATATTTAAGAGATAGTGAAATTATATGCTATTATCTTCATTTTCCATTCTAGTAAGATATATATTGTATCTTTTTTTATCTCATTGTCAAATTTTACTTTTATTTTTATTTATTTATTTTGGCCACATCTGGCATTGCTTAGAATTTACTCTTCTGGCTCTAAACTCAGGGAACACTTCAAGTGGAGTTTGGTAAGAATCTATAGGGTGACTGAGATGGCAACTGGTAGGCAGCATGCAAGGCAAGCACTCTATCTACTATATTACAATTTTGGACCACAAATGTTAAGATTTTGTCCTTTCTCATAGCTTAGTGATTTTCCTTTGTGTGTGTGTTTGTGTATACCACTTTGTTTTTATCCATTCATGTTCTTGAATTCAAGATGAAGGTTGTTTTTATTGGTTGTTGTGAAATTTGAATTCTTATTAGGCTTTTAACAAAGTTGATTTAAATTACTCAACTTTTTACTTATAGCTTGATTAAAACAAAAAATTACAAAACTAAAGAAATAATTGTTTCAAAAATTGCATTTCTGTTTGACAGAGTCTGATTTTCTACAGCTAGAAAATCTCTTCATGTTTTATACAAAAAGGCATTCTTTTGTCTTTATGCTGAAAGATTTTTATAGTAGTCTTGTACTGTGACTTCTAGGTAAAAAGTGAATTTAGGTTGCATTTTATGTCAAAATACAAAAGTTTTCAAGGATTAAGGGATGACTTAGTTGCGCATTAATTAAATATAGGTCTGATTATTGTTCTGGTTTCTTTTAATAGGGGCCTCTTGGAATACCTGGCTCCCCTGGCTTTCCAGGAAATCCTGGAATGAAGGTAAGATGTTAATATACTTAACTCTATTTGACTATATAAATAAATGTTTGGATAATGTTATTTTTACATGAAAATATTGTTTTTACTTGTATGATTCTAGACCTTGACTCCATTTTCTACATAGTCTAGTGATCTATTGAAATACAAATGGATTTTATATAAAAATGCAATGAAAATCAAAGAAAAAATTGTGTTTTTAGAAGTTTTTAGCTTCATTAAATAATTTTTTGAAAGAATAATAGTTTATTATTTAAATAGTTTATTATTCAGAAGTAATACATATGTGTAGATTTTTTTAGTCGATAAGACACTTTTATTTATTTATTTTTTTATATTAAAAACATTTTTTTATTTTAATCATAGTGGTTTACATGATGTTCACAGTAATATTCCATTTACAAATAAACATTGAATTAGGGGAATTCCCATCACCAAGTTGTCCTCCCTCCACCTCCATTCCCATTCTGTCTCCCATATCCTCCACCCTCTCCCCAGGGTCTTCTAGATTGAGTGACTCCCTCTGTTTCTGGTTTATTACTTGATGATCTTATATCTGATTGGGCTTGGTGTCTCCATTGCTTCTCCCTCTGATTGGGAGGCAGGATTAGATAGTT
>PVKC010000895.1:0-57286 GCA_004027635.1 Crocidura indochinensis | reverse complement strand
ATGGTCCCCCAAGCCAGGGGCAATTTCTGAGTCCATAGCTAGGAGTAACACTGAGCATCACTGGGTATGGCCCAAAATCAAAAAAAATTATCCCTACATTAATAACAATATTTCTTTATTTTTATTTTTATTTTTATTTTTTGTTTGTTTGTTTTTGGGTCACACCCAGCAGCGTTCAGGGGTTACTCCTGGCTCTATGCTTCGAAATTACTCCTGGCAGGCTCACGGGACCATAGGGGATGCCGGGATTTGAACCAATGACCTTCTAAATGAAAGACAAACGCCTTACCTCCATGCTATCTCTCTGGCCCCTAATAATATTTCTCATAGCACATGTTACCATTTTAAATGCTATATATTTATATATTATTTATTTTTGGCTCTCAACACGACTATTGATTACTATATCTAGAAACAAGTTAAGGACTTCTACAATTCATAAAGTCATTAAACAGAAGATATATTGAATCTTTTTAATAAGATAGTCAAGTAAATTGAATCAAACAAATCAATATCTATAGAATACTTTGACATTTTTCTAAATATACTATAAATATAATACTTGAAGCAAAATCATCAATATGGTTGTTATTCAATTAAGCTGATTTAATAAAAACATATTACAGGGGCTAGAGAGATAGCACAGCACATTTGCCTTACAAATAGCAGGCCCAGGACCTAAGGCAGTTGATTCGAATCCCGGCATCACATATGGTCCCCCATACATGCTAGGAGCTGTTTCTGAGCAGAGAGCCAGGAGTAACCCCTGAGCACTGCTGGGTGTGGCCCAAAAAACAAATAAATAAATAAAAATAAAAATGTATTACAGATCCTTTTGTCAGAACTTTAGGCCTTTCTCATAATCAGTTTGTTATTATTTTAATAAGCCACAGAAATAAAAAAATTGTTAATTAAGTGATCTATATATGTAAGTAAGTTTTTATATATTAATACCAAATTTCTAATATTCATTAACAGAAAAGAAATTTGACTAGTTCATTAGTGCAAACTAATTTTATTTATAACCTTGAAGTCAGTTAAGTCCACTTGGTCTGAATTTCTTTGTGAACATCTTCCTCAAAATTGGAGGGGCCGGTTAGATAGCATGGAGGTAGGGCATTTGCCTTGCATGTAGAAGTACAATGCTTTGAATCCCGGCATCCCTTAGGGTTCCCCGAGCCTGCTAGGAGCGATTTCTGAGTGTAGAGCCAGGAGCGACCCTTGAGTGCTGTTGGGTGTGACCCAAAAACAAAAATGAAACAAAAAACAAAAAACAAAAAAAACATACTGGAATCCCACAGAAGACAGATAAACAATGTTCTTATCAGTTTAATTGGTAAGATAAATTTTATACTACTATAAATATGTACATATAAATCATAACTGTATAAATAGTAATACTGTTTACAAATACACAGAAAAATGGTTTGGTTTAAGGTTCAATTTGCATATATAGACTATATATGAAACTTACAGAGAACAATCATGTTTCCTATTCTACTTTAATAAATAGCATATTACAAATACTTAAATACTATATGATCACAATCTATTTTAAATCTTAATGAACAGGTATAGCATTATGAAAGAACTTGCACAATATTCTCAAGTAAATGTATTAAACCTACTATAAGTGGAAGAACTCATTGAATTACAGAAAATTTGACCAACAAAATTTGGAATCTAGTGCATATTTTATTTCCTAGAAAATAATTCAAATATAATAACTTAATCTATTAAGGTTTTAAAATATTTGCTGTAAGGTGACCACTTTACTACAATAAAAAAGCATTTTAACCTAGACTTCCTTCAATACAATGATTTTTTTCAACCATGATTGTAAATTAGAAATCTGTAATTAGAAAAAGGATCCCATGGCTGTATATTAGAAATCTTCCAAATATTTAATCAGGGTTGGAGTGATAGCTCAATGCTATGAAGCAAAACCTCTCATACAGGATGTTAAATCTTTGGCACTACATGATTCCCCCCACCCAGCACCAAATTAGGAGGTGTCCCTGAACATTACTTTGTGTGTTCTTAAAGCAAATAATATATAAAATAAAAATAATTAATTAAATGTATGTCAAGATTCACCCTCAAACTAATTATATCACTCTCTCATGGGAGCTGGAGGTGGGAGGTAGAGAAGCAAGCTATGCATTAATAATTTTAGAAAGCTTTAATATTTTAATCAGCAATCAAAATTGAAAAACATTGCCTTAGTGTTTCAATATGCTTCAGTTCAACGTTGCTCTTCTAGTTCAATTTTTATACTCACCTGAAAATAATAATCAATTAACATCTATTCCACTGTTGGAAAATGGTAAATCAAGAGTGCTAAAGTTTTTTTTTAGAAAAGGAATAAAATTATATGCAACGGCCAGATTGATAGCACAGGGAGTAGGGCATTAGCCTTGCATGTAACCGACCAGGGTTTGATCCCTGGCATCCCTTATGGTCCCCCTAAGCCTTTCAAGAGTGGTTTCTGAGAACAGAGCTAAGAATAACCCCTGAGTACCACTGGGTGCCCCCAAGAAAAAGAAAATTATGTGTAAATAAGAGGTTGTCAAAGGTGAGAGAAGAAAAAGAAAAGAAAAACAGACATATAAGTACAAAAAATGATCTCACAGGTAAAAGAGAAAATAGAATTATTGTGGGCCAGAGCAATGCACAGTGGTTAGGGCATTTGCCTTGCAAGTGGGCAACATAGGTTCAATGTCCATCATCCCATTATGTCCCCTGAACCTGCCAGGAGTAATTTCTGAGTGCTGATCCAGGAGTAACCCCAAGAGCTTCCAGATGTGGCCCAAAAAAGAAAATAAAATTATCATCATCTTAATGTACGAGATACAGGTTGGAAAATAAAAATGGGGTAATTTATATCTGTATAAAGAAAACATATAAATAGAACTGATAACCAAAGACCTGAAACATAATTGGATTTACTATTAGTGAAAATGCTAAATACATATATTAATGAAAATGCTAAATACATATATGTAGGCTAACATAATATATGAAAGTGTCCACTCTGTAACCAGGTGAATATTTAGCATGGTTGGTGGAGTGGAGGTGTCTCCTCTCAAAGCACTCTTCTAGGGATAACTAGTAAGTCAGATAAATGTGAAGCATTTAAATTGAGTTTACAGATACACTGGGTCTATTGAAAGGGAGAAAAAGCAGGATCACAATCCATTCGAAAGAATTCCACCTTTTCAAAGTAATTGCCTGAGTAAGGTTTTCAACCTCCCCTACAAATAACTATTACCAGGCCTATCATTTTTCAAGGCCCATAGACAGAGAGTGAGGACAATGGGAGAGGATAAGAGAGGATGATGGAGAAGATGATTAGACTTAGCAATTAAATCTATGGTCCCAAGTATGCAAATTTGAACTATAATATGCAACTTACACCTGGAAAACTGATTATTTCTAGAGCTCAGTTTCTTTTTCTTTTTCCTTGAGGGTGGGGAGGAGAGGGCAAGTGAAGGGAGAACAACATCCTTGGTTCTGCATTCAGGAATCACTCCCAGTGGTATTCAGAGGACCCTATATACCCCAAGCGATCAAACATGAACCAGCTGCATAAGCATGCAAGCAAGCACCCTACCTGCTACACTATCCCCTGGGATAGAGTTCAGTTTCAGTAATATGTCTAAGGCACAGTTAAAAAGACTGAGATATATGATCACTAATAGTAAGCTAGACAAAGAAGGGACCATCTACTCTAGCACCCGGGGGGGGGGGCAGGTATAAGGGGGGATATGGGTTGCAGAAAGGGAACTGGGATGGGGGGAGGACATATTTGGTGATGGGTATTCCCCCGATTCAATGTTAATATGTACCTAAAATACTACTGTGAAAGATATGTAAGCCATTATGATAAAAAATTGTTTTAATCAGAAATGTTCTTTGACTTACATGTACTATATTAATTATATTATATGTTATGTTATGTTACTATATTATGTTATGCTAGTTCACCTCAATATGTTAATCTTGTCTCTTGAAAAAATTCTTACAATAGAAAAAAGAAAAAAAAGACTAGAACTAACCAAAATATTTTAGAAGAAACAAAATCCCAGAGATTAATTTAGAACTCTACTAGATATTCATTATATGGATTAGCATTTTGGCAGTAATTTTGCAAGAGACCAGATAGATTTAGGTCAGGACACTGCACTCTTAGTAAGATTCATAAATAATCTATCAATCATATACAAATTCCATTAATCAAAACCTGGTATACTTTGCAGAAATAGCCACCAGAGCAGTAGTTTCTACTTCTGATTATCTACCAAAACATCTATACATCATACTATGATGAAATTTATAGATACCATATGTCTGGCAAATAAAATTTATATATTATTTTATTTTATTTTATTTTGGTTTGGGGGCCACACCAAGGCAGCACTAGATTTACTCCTGGCTCTGTATTCATAAATTACTCCTGGGAGGCTCAGGGGGCCTCATGGGATGCCACGTGCAAGGCAAATACCCTTCTTGCTGTAATATTGCTCCGAACCCTCAAATAAAGTTTAAATAGTAAGTATAAAGAGACTTTTGAAATATAAACATTAAACAATAGTTTGATTGCAGCTAATAAGAAGAGCTCACAATTCCTAGGACAAAAGAGTGAGTTTCTCCATAAATGTGGCTTTTACAAGAAAATGTAAGATAGAACAATAGATAAAGAACAAACAGGAATGCTGCCTAAGTACAGAGTCAGGGTATGGCCTCACCCCCACACCAAAAAATTAAAACAATAAAATGTAATCCTATATCAAAATACAGAGAAATTTCAGAATTTGAGGAAAGTTTATGAAGCAACATATAATTTATTCAGTAAAGAAATTAAGGTTCTAATCATGACAACAGAGCAAGGAAATAAATATTAAAAAAAGGGGGGGGTGCAGAACAAGTGGCAAACAAAGAGATTCCCTGCTATCTACTTTACCTACATTTGCTGTTACACTGGAAAAGGCCAATGCATAGTAGGACAGGCCACAAAGAGGCCTTAAACACTCTTCTAACCAAGTCTAAGAGAGTGCTGGTCTGAGTAGCATTTTGTTTTGTTTTGTTTTGTTTTGGGGGGGGGCACACCCATTTGATGCTCAGGGGTTACTCCTGGTTAAGTGCTCAGAAATTGCCCCTGGCTTGGTGGGACCATATGGGACCTGGGGGGATCTAACCGCGGTCCTTTCTAGGCTAGCGCTTGCAAGGCAAACACCTTACCTCTAGTGCCACCTCACTGGCCCCAATAAAGAACACACAGTTTTTTTGTTTGGTTTGGTTTGGTTTTTGAGGCCACACCCCTTTGATGCTCAGGGGTTACTCCTGGCTAAGCGCTCAGAAATTGCCCCTGGCTTGGGTGGACCATATGGGACACCAGGGGATCAAATCGTGGTCCTTCCTTGGCTAGTGCTTGCAAGGCAGACACCTTACCTCTAGCGTCACCTTTCTGGCCCCCTGAGTAGCATTTTGAAATGACAGATAGATGTGTAGATCTGAAGAGCATGTCCAACCCAAACTTTAGTAAACTCCAAAACACTTTCAGAGCAAATGAAACCACTATATCACCTAGTAGAGGAAGTCTCTTCAAAATGAAATATTAAAAGTCTGTAGAACAATGTTTAATTTTGTAAAATGTGTCAATGTATGTTGCTCTAGAATTCCTCTCAAAACCTGACAATAGAGAAAATAAGCAAGTGATGGAATTAGGTTTTGAATGAGTATACTAAAACTAAGATTTGTGGGGGCTGGAAAATAGCTCAATGGCCTAGAGTAATTATCTATAAGCAGGAATCCTGGGTTTGATCCCTCGTGCTCAACGGAGTGACCCTGAAACTGAAAACCAAATAAAAAATTTTAAATTTGGGAAGGTATTCTTATCAGGAAAAGGCAGTGATATGTATTTAAAAACAAAACACCTGATTTTAATTTTATATAGTACCTCTATAAAATTATAAATCATTAATATAATAATAGAAAAATAAAAAGGGATTACAAAATGGGGAAGAGTTAAAAATACTACAGGTAAAATACTTTTTAAAAGAAGGAACTTGTGGTTATTAGTCTAGCTCAGTTGGTAGAATATGAGAATCTCAAAAACAAGGAACTAAAAGTTTTCAAAATTGATTTTGAAAGGGACTGTATTGTTTCTAATAGATGTAGAAATACTTTGAAATAGAAATAAAAGCAACACATGTTGTTTTTAAGTTTCAGCTCAACCCAAATTTACAAATACTTTGATCACCAGGATATCAGTAGATTCCCTGAATCAAAAAATGAATTTGATATTTTCTTAATTTTCAAATTTTTACAATAAAATTTTCTTTGTGTCTTAAGAAAACTTACTATAAAATTTATCTTCTTTTTTTCTGAATAAATTTTAACGGGGTGTTAATATTCTTTACTATTGTTCTTAGGCTCTTTCACCTCCAACCCTGCTTTTGGGAGCCTTAGTTCTCAATTCTGTTGGCAATATATCCTCAGGGTTTGTTTTCAACTAGGCATTGTGTATTCCCTTAGTATTTTCTTTAACTCCGCATCTGAGCACTATCAGCCTAAATTGTCTTTCTTCTGATTCACTAGGGTTAACACAGAACCTTCCAACACTGTACAAATTGAAGCAGAAAACAAAATTTCATCTTTTCTCACAATTGAGTGACAATCATGTGTGAATATACATTACAATTGCTTTATCTGCTCATATATTGTACAGTTGTGTTGTTTACAAATCTGGGACATTATACATAAAACTACAATAAATATAGGTGTGCACATATATTTACAATTTTTTTGAAACCTACCTTTTTTAAATAACATTTTAAGTGTGCCATCATTACTGATTATAAACACATTGTTTCAGAAAAAGATCTCTACAGCTTTAATTTTGTTTAAATAAAATTTTGTACCCTTTGTTTAATAATTGCCCTTTACTCACCATTCTTTGCAATCATGACTCCATTCTCAGATTCTATAAACTTAGCAATTTTAGATACTTCATATATTTGAGATGAGATAAGCAGTGTTAGTTTTTCTGTATTTGGTTTGTTTCACCTAATACAATATGTGTTGTTTCATTCTGCAGAATTCTCTTTGATTTTTGAGGGTTTTGTTTTTTGTTTTTGGGCCATACTGGGTGATTTTCAGGAGTTACTTGTGGCTATGTGTTCAGAAATCACTCCTGGCTCAGGGAACCATATGAGATGCTGGGGATCGAACCCAAACCCATTCTGGGCAGCTGTGAGCAAGGCAAATACCCTACCACTGTGTTATGGCTTTGGCCCCTCAGGTTTTGTTTAGAAGTCATACCTGCAATCGTCAGAACTTACTTTTGGCTCCACACTCAGGGATCACACCTGGTGGGGTTTGGGGGGTCATATGGGATGCTGGGGATTCAATGTGGGTTGACCATGTTCAAAGCAAGCACCCTACCTATTGTATTATAGCTCTGGCCCCAGAATTCTCTCTATTTTTAAGGTTGAAAAGTATTCAATTGTATGAATATAAAGACAATAGATTTGTTTCTTTATCTTTGTTAATAGGTTATTTTTCATATCTAATCACTGTAAACAAAACTGTATTGAACACAGAAGCAGCTCAAGCTTCTGTTTCTTTTGGATAAAAGTGGAGTTGCTAAATTATATATTAATTCTCTTCTTAAATTCTTGAGGAGTCTTTCTATATTATTTTTCACAACGGCTGGACTATTTCTCCTAGTGTTGACTCAGCTTCTCCACATCCTATTTAATACTAGTCTTTTTTTTTTAACAATAGCTATTGTGAAAGTATAAGATGGCATCACACAAAGGACCTGATTTGCATGTTTAATGATTAGTGATGTTGGGCACTAAAAACATATGTCTCTTTGTAAGTATTTTTTGAAATAACATCTTAAGTTCCTTAGCTTACTTTAAATTCTGGTTATTGACTATTTATTTTAAATTTCATGAGTTATTTTCATATTTTGGAGATTGACACTTCAACAAATTTGTTTTAGAGGCATATTCAGTGATTCTGAGGGATTATTCCTGGCTCTGTCCTTCGGAATTGATCCTGACAGGGTTCAGGGTATAGATATGAATGTCCATGCTGGGGTTCGAACTTAGGTCAGTTGGAAGCAAGACAAGTACTATACACACTGTACTATATCTCCAGCTTCCCTTCATCACTTATTCGATTTATTTACAAAGTTCTATCTATCCTGTTCTATAAACTGCCTTTCCTCTATTTTTTCTTCTATTGTGGAATAAAATTGTTTTGTTATAGGTTTGTTTACTTTGTTTTGTTATTTTTGATATCAGATCATTTTCAAGGCAATTTTATGAAACTATTCTAAACTTTCTTCTACAGCTTTTATAGTTTCAGGTACATTTATGTCTTTCGCCAGTATGAGTTGATTTTTTTAGTATAATGCAAGATGGTTTTTGCAAGTGAATATGTAGTTTCCCAACATTATTTATTTATGAAAACAGCCATTCCTTATTGTATATTCCCGACCTTTTAAAAGTTCATTTGGCTGTATATGCATGAATTAACTTCTCTATTCTGTTCTACAGGTCTATATGTCATTCCTTATGCCATTAATATAGAGTTTTGTAGTGCTTTTTCCTTGAAGGAACAGTAGTGGATCATAAATTCATGCTTGAACACCTCTAAATCAATGCCCGAGTATACATTAAGTTCACTTATACTAAAACTCCAAATCTATCATTCAAAAAAAATTTTGCTTTTATTTTGGTGTTCTCTCACCAGTTTATAAAGAGAAACAGTACTGTTTACATTTATAGTAAATTCTACTATACCTTTTTCGTTTGAGGGCAACACTTGGTGGCATTCAAGAAATTACTTAGTACTGGTTCTATTTCTGTATTCAGAAAGACTCCAGCTATAATTTGTTGCATGCAGAATTTGAACCAGAGTCAGCTGCATGTAAAATCTTACCTCCTGAATTATCTCTTTGCTCCCTTCCCAAATGTATGCATTTGTTGTTAGGTGAGGGGTATACCCAATGCCTTACTCTGGCTCTGTGCTCAAAAATCATTACTGGCAAAGTTCAGATCAAAGGGGTACCAGGGATTGAACCAGAGTCCCAGGCATGCAAGGCAAGTCCCTACCTGCTCTACCATATTGCAGGCCAAGTCAAAATTATATTCTAAGGGTAATATTTCAGATATCAATTGAAAACCCTCCAACCTCTTTCAAACTTAGAATTTGTTAATGCTTTCTAAAAAAATTTCAACAAATGCTTTATGAGGAAATAAATATAACAAAATGTTCCCAACCAAAGAACATATGGATCTTTTAAAGCCCACAGGATAATCCAAAGAGTGGCACAGATGAAAATGCATAAATGAGTGGCCACAGCATGAGACTAAAGGTCAAAAAAGAAAATTGTTAGGGGAGTGGCATAGGAATTAAAAAAGGTCAAAAAGGGCCATATTGAGAAACACATATTGAGATATAAAGCAACTAAAACAGATTATGTGAGAATATGTAGCAATTGATATAATTAAGAATGTTTTTGTTGGAGCCAGAGTGGTAGCGCAGCGGTAGTGCACTTGCCTTGCACACTGCTGACGCAGGATGGACGTCGGTTTGATCCTGGTGTCCTATATGGTCCCCCATGCCAGGAGTAATTTCTGAGCACATAGCCAGAGTAACCCCTGAGCACCACTGGGTGTGGCTCAAAACAACAACAACAACAACAAAAAATTTGTTATAAAAGGCTACAAGAGTTATAGTAATAGGCAGAATGCTTGACTTATGTTCAGCCAACCTGAGTTCAGGTTCAATCCCCTCCTCCAAGCACAACGGAAATGATCCCTGAGCACAAATCCAAGGGTTAAATCCTAGCTGGAGAGAGGGAAAGGGGTGGGGGAGGAGAGAAGAGAATACAGACAGGAAAAACGTGTCAGCCATAGTGGCAGGTAGGGAGGGGGTGAAAAAGGGAAAAAAATCTAGAGAAATTGGAGGTAGGAAATGAACACTTGTGAAAGGATGAGTTTTGGAACATTGTATGACTGAAACTCAACTATCAACAACTTTTTAACTCTATCTTAGTGACATAACTAATAAAATTTTTAGTTAAACCATAGTTGTGTATTGTCCACAAACCAAAATATACCAATTAATTAAAATATAGAAAGACAACTAAAACAAATATCTTAAAACATCTTAAAAAATTTGGCAGAATATACCAAATTATTCTTAATAAATACAAATGCCCTCTGCACTGTAACCCTCTCCCAAGACCCTTTTATCTAAACTTTCTTTTGAGATGTTAATCCCATCTGGATGATCAGACCTGCCCACACCTGGGATGGAGTGAGCTGCTTTAAATAAAGAATGAGTCTGGTTGGGGGAAGACAAGGGAGAAGCTGCTTGGCAAAGAAAGCAGATCACAGAAAGACTCATGGCAGAGAAAAAGACGTGGAATAAAGTGAGCTTACCCTGATAAAACTTAGATTGCTTGTGATTTATTTCTTTGCTGTTATCCTGCAAAGCCATTCACCTGAGAGGTTAGAAACATGGTGCCTGAGGTGGCTAACCCAACAAGAGGACTATATGCTTTATATTTTATATTTTATTCTACACTGCACCCCTATGTTTATCACAGCACAAATTTCAATAGCCAGAATCTAGAAACAACCCAGGTATCCAAAAACAGATGAATGCCTAAAGAAACTGGAATATTTACAAACAGAATCCTATGCAGCTGTTAGGGAAAATGAAGTCCTATAAAATTTGTCTATACATGGATGGACATGGAGACCATTATGCTGAGTTAACTGAGCCAGAGGGAGAGGGATAGACATAAAATAGTCTCACTCATCTGCAGGATATAAGAAAAATAAGACAGTATGGCAATAATATTGAGACAATAGAGCTGAACACCAGGAGGACCAGTTCATGACATGAAACTTGCCATAAAGTCCAGTGAGTGCAGTTAGAGCACCAACCATAATGACAACTACCATGGCAATGATAGTGAAAGAGAGATGCAGAATGTCTTTCTGAGACACAAGCAGGGGATTGAGGTGAGGTAGGGAAATTGGGGGACTACTGGTGGTGGGAAGATAGCACTAGTGAAGGGTTATGTACATTCTGACAGAAACTCAAGCATAAAAGTTTTTGTAAGCATGGTATAATAATATGATATATAAATAAAGAAATTTAATTAAAAAAATAAAAATAGAAAAGCACAAACACCAAAAAAAGAAAATTATACTTTAAAAACTTTACCTATCTTATAATACCAAATTTCTAGGGATGGAAAAGTAAAAATTTGATTATATATTTGATATATATCTGGTATATATCATAAATATAATATATGTGATATATATGATATATATAAAAACAAGAAAATATTTACATACCACTAGAAGCTTCAATTGTTTTATAAAAATTTTCTTTTAGAGATGATTCTTCGGGCCAAAACAGAGTTCAGTGGGCTGGAGCACCCTAAAGGTCAAAGTTCAATCCTTAGTACTACATGATTCCCCTCAGTGCCACGGGATAGGGAGAACTCCTGTGCACTAGACAGTACATGATCCTAAAACCAACCAACCGAAAAACATTTGTTTCTTTATACATGCATAACATATGCCTTTCCTTAACTTTGAAACTGTATTTTGCATGTGCTGAAGTCAGCATCTATTCAGCCTAATACTTTACATACTCTGTAGCTGTAGAATAAAAATTAATAGTTGACACATTGTGAAAATACAGCTTAATAATTCTAAAAGCTAAACAAAAATAACTACATGACTTAGCAATTCTACTCCAATGAACATAACAACAAAACTAGCAACTGGAACAACTATTTGTACTGAAACAGCTACTAGACACCTATTTGATTATACTTGAATAGATAAAAGATGAGATGCATGTATTTACCCATATATATTTATTATATCAAATGTAATAGACTATCTCTCAGTTACAAGTAGCAATAAAATTCTGAGACAAACAACATGGATGAACCATGAAAACATCATACTTCGTGAAATAATCCTGACAAAAAAGGTTAAATGTTATTTCTAGGAAATATCTAAAACACGCAAATTCATGTAGACAGAAAGTAGACTGAAGGTTACTAGGGACTAGGGGAGGGGGAAATAAGAGGTATTGCTTAATGACTAAAGAGTTTCTGTTTGTGGTGGTGAAAAGTTTTGGAAATAGTGGCGATGGTTGCACAACAATGTAAATGTTCTTACTATTTATAAGCTACATATTTAAAATGTTATAATACCAACTTTTATGTTATATTTACTTATAATTTAATGTAAAATATAAATGGTATATGAATTATATCTCAATAAAATAGTTATAATTTAAGTTTGATGTCCTTACTTTAACAAATAGGAACTAAGCTTTAAGCACTGAAAGAGAACTTTAAACATTCCAGTCACTTCTCTTATTGTCAATTCATAGTATTTTACTTATTTATATAACTCACTTAGCAATTAATTTTATCCCCCTTCCAATATCTCTGGTGTTTTTTTAATTACTGTTACATATTTAATATTTGATTATGCTTTGTTTACAAAACTAGATTAGTTGCACAAATTATCAAATCAAGACCCATATTTAATATTTGTTTGTACTTTGTTTACCAAATGATATTAGCAGTCTCTGAAATTGTCAAATCAGGACCCAGTAGCCCTCTATTGTCTTCAAATCATCAAGAAAATAATTCAATTTCATACTTACACAAATATATTAAGTAAAATTTTCAATAAAAAATGCTAAGAGGCATTCTGGGAAAAATTAATCAGAATACTCATTTCCCTAGATACTATAATTAATCAAGGGTATAAGAATTCATTTTGCATGATTATTAAAAATAGTTAATAGGATACTTTTAACGGAAAAATCTGACCAGTCAATTTTTTTCCCTGGGTTAAAGGAAAGGCATTGTTCACATAAGAAATAAGACAAAATATCTGAAGAATGTGTAAATCTATACTAATATTTTATGCATGAAATAAAAATGTTCAGCATATACACTTCTGAGAACTTTATAATTAAGATATGAGTTTCTATAAGTAATTAAAGTCTGTTTATAAAGATGCTTTAGGGTCAAGCCAAACAAATTTTATTTAATAATCTTTAGTGATCACAGCAGTACCAAAATAAATTATACAAAAGTATTTGGAATATAAGAATGAAAGAGAAGACTAGACAAGCAAATAAAAATATCTTTATAAAGGTACCACAAACTTTTATACAGAATGTATAAGATAGCAGAGTTTTAATAAAGTCTTTGGCGTATAGGCCAGAAAAACAAATGGTAGGCAATTCTCCTTAGTATATGCTGAAAATGACTTTAGGATTATAGGCTATTTCATATCTGTAGCAGGCTTTTTTAAATATATTAACTATCAAAAATGTCTTTCCCACAGAATGTTTGAATGACTTGAAAATGATAATAAACAATAATCACTCACTTGAAATGTAAGAAACAATTTATACTTTTAGATAAAGGCATACTGTTTACATTATTAAAATATGGCAGCATTCTATTAAAAGAAAATGTTTCCAAAGCAACTTTTTTTTAATTCTCTACTGAAGTAGAACAACTAATGTTCACTTTTTTTTTTTTTTTTTTTTTGGTTTTTGGGTCACACCCGGCAGTGCTCAGGGGTTACTCCTGGCTCCATGCTCAGAAATTGCTCCTGGCAGGCACAGGGGACCATATGGGGCACCGGGATTCAAACTGATGACCTTTTGCATGAAAGGCAAACGCCTCCTTACCTCCATGCTATCTCCCGGGCCCCTAATGTTCACTTTTATAGTGAAAATACTCATTGGCATCTCGGAGAACGTTACTTTTCTAGGCAGCAATATAGCTATTTATCACTTTCACTTCCCTGGAAAACAGCTAATGAGGGAAGGTTTTCATCAGACAAAATACATGAGTTAAAACTCGTTCTTCATTAATTAGGAAGTACTCAGGCACTTAATCTGAGGTTTTATAATTTAAACATGATTCCAAAAAGCTTGGGTTATTATTCCCAAGGTCACAGCATATTAAAAGGGAAAAAGATGATGATAGTAGCTCTAACTTTTTAAAAAGTAAACAAAAAGCAATGGGGTCAGGAATGACTTGACACAGTTCTCAAAACTCTATAAATCATATGCCTCACAACTATCAGTAAATTTTAACTAATATTAAAAACAAACAACAGAAAAAACCTTCTGGGGCAATTGTCTATGTGCAGCAGGTAGGGCACTTGCCTTGCATGTGGACAACGTGGGTTCTATACCCGTTATATCGTAGGGTCCCCCAAGAACTTACTGCAAGGAGTAATTCTGACTGAAGAGCCAGGAGTGATTCCTGAACATCACTCAGTGTGGCTAAAAAGCAAAAAACAAAAACAAAAATCCCATAAACAAAGAAATCCGGGACCCGGGAGATAGCATGGAGGTAAGGCGTTTGCCTTTCATGCAAAAGGTCATCAGTTCGAATCCCGGTGCCCTATATGGTCCCCCATGCCTGCCAGGAGCAATTTCTGAGCATGGAGCCAGGAGTAACCCCTGAGCACTGCTGGGTGTGACCCAAAAACCAAAAAAAAAAAAAATCCAACTCCTTGAAAAGTTAAAATGTGAAAGTCTGGGGCCTGAGAAATAGCATAGCGGCATTTACCTCGTGCACGGCTAACCCAGAACAGACCTGGGTTCTATTCCCAGCATCCCATAAGGTACCCCGAGGTTGCCAGGAACGAGAGTGCAGAGCCAGGGGGTAACCCCTGTAGTAACCGCCGGGTATGGCCCCAAAACAAAAAAGAACAAAAACAACAAAAATATGTAAAAAAATTGAAATTAAAGGTATAATGTATAACTTTAAAATCAGGGGCATAGGTAATGAAATATAAAAGTAAATTTGAATCCAGCATAATCACTTTTTGTTTTTCTGATTTTAGACTCCAAGACTCAGCCTCCAAATACAAAATGGGAATAGTATTCTCCTTATATACTGTGGGAGAATCAACCTAAATAGAGGCTTTCAGTATGACAGACACAAGGTTACAGTAGGCACTAAAATACTCTGAACACCTAGCTAAGCAGAATGACTTGCTCTCTGAAATATGTAACAACATTTTTTTTTCTTTTTTAATTTTTTATCCACACCTAGAGATACTCAGGAGTCACTCCAGGTGGTGCCTGGGTTGCCTGGAATTGAACCTAAACTGGTCTCATGCAAGGCAAGTGCGCTATGCTATCAGCGCCAGTCCCAACAACTATTTTCACGTGTGTAAGCGTTATGTTATAGTTCATAAACTATTTAGTTAATGCCAAGATTCAAGTTGGTATATAATAAATGCTTTCAAATTTCATCAGAAACTCATCTTTTAGTTGTTCAAGCCCAGTTTCTTTTATAGTATTAATTTAGATAATGTTTATTCTGAAAAACCTCAAAATCCGTATTTGGATATCATATCTAAAGGGTCTCTTTAAAATCTATACCATCAAGTCCATGTCCTAATTTTAACCTTTATTTAAAAATTTTTTTCTAATATCAGAGTTTATGGTAAAACCATCTTTCCAGTTGCTCAATCAAATCTTATATAAAAACCTTAATTTCTTCCCGCTTACTCATCATCTAACATCCAGCCAATAGAACTTTTTGTTCATATCTTTAAAACATCAGAGTTCAATGTCACCATCCTTACCCAAGTCACCACCATTCAACATAGATTATTTTAAGAATCTTCTAACCAGTGGTCATTACCTCCCTACATCTATTCTTAGCATAAGAACTAGAATGGGGGCCGGGCGGTGGCGCTGGAGGTAAGGTGCCTGCCTTCCCTGCGCTAACCTAGGACAGACCACGGTTCGATCCCCTGGTTCCCCATATGGTCCCCCGTGACTGCCAGGAGCGCGACTTCTGAGCGAATAGCCAGAAGTAACCCCTGAGCGTCACCGGGTGTGACCCAAAAAGCCCCCCCCCCCCAAAAAAAAGAACTAGAATGATCCTTTAAGAAAACAGCAAAATGGTTCCTCATCAAAGATCCTAGAGAGACCTGTAAAACCCTAAATGATTAAATACCCTAATCCATTACCTGTCAACAACCTCTTTATTTCTGTCTCCTTCACACAGTATGTCTCTCTGATCATACTGGCCTCTATCATAAAGTTGAGCACATCAAGCAGGCTCCTGTCTCAAGTTTTCTGCCTGGAGGGCTATTCCCAAAGATAACCATATAGTTAACTTCCTTGATCCTTGCTCAAATTATCACCTTCTCTGTGAGTCTTTCCCCATTCTCTGGTTATACCCCATCATCACTATAACCTCTTGGCTGATTTTACTTTTTCTTCCCTACATAGCACCTGTCACCAGATAACATACAATATCATGCTTTACTCAATATGCTTATTTTAATAATTATCTCTACCCTAACTATTAATATGTTCTATAAGAAAAGATCTTTCAAAGTTTCACTTACTAATAATTCCATTTACCTAGAAACCAACCCAAATGCAAATTAATTATGCAAACAAAGAATGTGCTATATTCCTTGTGTTTCCTTTAGCATAGGTTAGCATAGAGTTAGCTCGTTAAATTAAATCGTTAGATTTCACTTGACACTACAGCTCATTCTGCCTTTTCCATTAAATTATTAGTTTCTTAAGGCATCTATTTTTTTCTTTCCACTATTACTGTCAATAATTCAGAGTGCCTGTTTAGCAAACAGCCATGATATGTGGAAAAATTATGAAGAATAAAAACTAGACAAAGTGCCTTTACTAAAAAACTATCAGTCTAAACTTAGAAAGTAAATACATTTCTGAAATTAATTTTCATTAATCAAAAATTTAGTATTTTTGGTCTGGCTCTCACACCATACTGGCTACAGGATAAAATTCATCAAATTATTTAGATATTATAAAATAAAAATCAATAAAAAAGGCATCAATTGTATACCTGTATCTCATGTGATTATAGTGAAAAACTGAGTGAGGTGACAGTAGAATGGTTCACATCACTTTACCAGAAAATATGCCAATCTAGCATTATTGACTCTTTTGCTTTAGAGGTAGGTACATGCATGCAAACAAAAATCATACAAAAAAAATTACTCTGACCTTTCTTTTAAAAGCAGGAAAAAATGCCTGTATTAAAGGTATCCTTACTGTCAGAAGAAAAGCAGCATTCTTAACATCAAGAAAGAAGTTAAAGCAGAGAATTCTACACAAATAGATTTTTGTGAAAAACAATTCTTATCTTTCTTTTAGCCTCCTCACATAGCCAAGTCACTTTTCCACAAATTGCCTCTCTTTGTTCAACTAAATACAAGTAAGGTTTCACTATTCCTTTGGGATCTTGTTTCTAAGTGGGATCCCATGTAATATAAAACATATTAAATAAATAAAACCTGTATTGAATGTTTTTCTCCTATTTGTGTCATACCAATTTAATATTCATACCCAAACAAAAAGAACAAGGAGGTTAAAGGTAAAGTTTGCCAGTCCTACTATTAATCCAGTGGTTTGTACACATTAAAAAACATTTGTAAACTGTATCTATTATTTAACACATAATAAGAGGCATGAAAGTAAGCCCTACTTCGAAAAGCTGATGAAATGAATATGTTCATTTAAAACAATCTTCAGAATTTTCTTAGAATATGCCAATGATTTATATTTAAAATTATTGTTACTTTAAATAACAGGATTAGTTCAGAAAAGAAAATTTAGGATATATTTATATATTACTGAATAATAGGATCTAGAAGTACCTTTGATAAGATTTTAATGTTTAATAATTTCCTAATGTTTTCTACCATATAGGTAGTATATCTAATATTAAATATTAAAATCTGAATTTCTTACTCTTTAGATAAAGAACATCTATGATAATAAGCACATGCCTTTCTACTTTAATCTCATTTTTATGAATAAGAATTTTGGAGAAATATATATAATTTTAAAATGTTTGGCTCTACTAAACCATTTCCTAGTTTTCTAATAATCATTTTAGTCATGTATCCAATAGTACATACAATCCTTTGACAATGTTATCTAGGGTTTATGCAAAACTAGCAGTTTTGTTAAAATAAAAGGTCAATGCTATCATTTTTATTATTATTTTATGCAACTGCATAAAAGAACATTTTCATTATTTCTCATCTATGTGATTCCAAAGTATTTCCCTTTTTATCTTCAGAAACAGTTCTCCATTTTATAAAATGCCTGTGAAAATTCATTTATTTCTAGTTTGTACTACCATAAAGTAAACAAACATACATATTTACTTAGTGTTCCTATGAACAGTAGACAAGACAACTGAGGTAAGCAATTTAAATGATTGCCCCACGACCACAGATGGAGAGACAGCCAGCTTTAGGATTAAAACTAAGCAGCTCATTATTGCCTTCTTATATTCTTTGTACTGACATTGTTTTTATATCACAATAATCTTTTATCTAATTTTGAAATAAGTATTTAAATAATAGCACAAATCAAGAGTTTATAAATATAAGTAAATTACTAAAAATACTAAATAAAATAACATCAACTTATCCAGATATTTTCTGGAAAAGTATGATTCAAAGTTATTCTTAAAATTTTGTTTAAGGTGTCAAGAAAGTGACAGCTAAATTTGTCCTTTCAATTTGTCTGTTTTATTTCTTTAACCAGAATCTACAAGTATCTGCAATACTTGGATTTGATATCAAACAGAAATACTTTTCATTAAAAAAAAATCCTTCAAACTTAAAGCAGTTGTTTCTACTCTAATTGTAAACTTCAGGATACATTTGTAACAGATATATCAATTAACAGACAGCGATACAATGTAAAGAAACAGCAGACACTTTTGCATTTACAGGAGAAAAAGACATACAGTAGAACATTAACAGCTTACTGTGGAGAGTGGGTTTAATCAGGAAGTAGCCATTATCCTTTCGATTCAGAGCAGTGACAGCACTCCAAAACAACAAGCCGTGATATTTTTCAGTTAAAAGGCATGAAAGAATACCTACTATTGTGTCCTAGCTTCCTAGCTTTGGTGACCCCAAAGGTCACCATATGTCTTTTATCAAAAGCTTTCATGAAAGCATAATCCAAGCAAGCATTTACAATGCTGTGTTTGTTGAAACACCTAAAATCTACCTAACACAACCTCTCTCTCTCTCTCAGTTACTCACAAAACATGGCTGTCTTATTCAGAGATTAGCAATTATTGTAATGAGATACTGTCAGAGAGGGTCAAATAGTACTTCCTGCAGTTTACACATCTTGATTTCCTGGTAAACAAACTGAAAGGCAGGTGGAGCACTTAGATCACCGGTAAACGTGAATGCTCACGTGACGAGATCAAGCCAGGTAAGGCTGAACTCTAAAGTAATCTCTTTTTTAGCTCCTAAATTTTATTAACGTCAAAACAGACAATAAAGAGTCCTGTTTTTCTTCTCTCTTTTTTTTTCCAAAGGAAGGTTTATTCGTGACACGCATAGAGACTCACAGTTTATAATGAGAAATGCCTGAAAAATGAATCTCTAAGCAGGCTTAAAAAATTTCTTCTGGCAAGTAAATTGTAAACAAAAGGCAGTACTGACAAGATTTTAAGAAAGAAAAATGCTCAAAGACTTGAAAAAAATAAGGGAAAGTTTTTCAGTTTTGGCTGCTTCATCAACCGTGGATAAGGTTTTAATTTATATTTGAGATGAAAATTTAATTGTTAATCAAAGCATAAACTATTTTATTTTATTAAGTTCAGACGAATGAGACTAAAACTGGCTGTTAGAAAACATTTCAAGAATAAAAACTTTATACAGCTTCAAACCATTCTCTACACATTTAAAATTCATTTACTAAAAATAATATTTGCCTTATTACCATTAAAATGATATATTATTGACTTGAAAATTGTTTATCTATAGTTTTCCTCCCAAATTGCCGAATTTTCACTTTGAAGTTGTAAGTAAATAAGAGCTTATATAACAAACTTAAAAAGTCCATAGTCAATATAATAATACTCTACTTAAAACAGATATTGTAATCTATAAGATTAACATTAATATTCAAATTCTTCAAATAGTAATACCATGATTATATATTCTATTCTTAATGCAACATGCTTTAGTTTGAAAATAGAAATTTTTGCTTCCTTTTAAAATGTTATATAACACATCAAGCTATTAATTTATTACATAAAATAAGCTTCTATTTAACTCATTTGCAAAATAAAATTTTAACTTACTAAAATAGAGAATAAAACAATAAAGTCAATATCAAATATTAAAGTACACAATTGTCAATGAGTGCAATCTCAGACTAGTTCCCATTATAACAATATGAATCATTTCAAAAGAGTATGTAATTCAATATTTAATAATGTTTCAATGATCCATGTCTTAGCTGCACACAAAAGGTCAAACTTACAGGGTAATTGAACAAAAATATAGAAGCACATAAAATAATAGATGTGTTGTGTTTCACTCAAAGTACTTTGATCAGCAAGTTTGAATATTAAGGTATGGTAACTATGTATAGACACAAAGCTTCAAAAAGAATTCCCCTGCCCTTGGCAAGTCCAAGAAACCAAAGTAGAGATTAGTCATTCAAGATTTAAATACACACAAAATAAAAGAGGGGGAGGAGGGTAAAGGGAAATGAGTGTATATATAAAGATTGTTTTTATTTGCTTGCCTTCTGAAAGCAGTAAGTAAGGTTTAACTGGTTATTATCCATCTTATTTCAAAATAATTAATTGGCTTTCAGAAATATGTATAGTAGAACAAAACGCCTTCAAAATATGACAACATAGTAGGGAGGAAGTAGGAAAAAGTGGCAAAAAGAATGGAGCATAACTTTGAAACATATACACCTCTGTAACACTAGAAAATTCTAAGATATACATGAGATTCCTAGCAATTGAAGCAAAATAGGTAATAATATTTAATCACTATAAGAGCTATTTACAAAAAAAATCAAACTTTTATTACTCAGAATTGAAAGAAATTTTGCCTATACTTTTCAGTAACAATACTTCAGTACATTCGTTTTTCCAATAATATCCTTATAGATATTAAATAACAAATTTCACATCAATTTTTCTTTTTTCTTTTTTTTTTTTTTTTTGGTTTTTGGGCCACAACCGGTGACGCTCAGGGGTTACTCCTGGCTATTCGCTCAGAAGTCGCTCCTGGCAGGCACGGGGGACCATATGGGAACCAGGGTATTGAATCGCGGTCCGTCCTAGGTTAGCGCAGGCAAGGCAGGCACCTTACCTCCAGCGCCACCGTCAGGCCCCCAATCAATTTTTCTTATAGCATTTTCTCAAATGAAGGTTGGGTCATAACATAATTAAGGTTACTCAGAAAAATCAACCGTCTTGCTAGCAAGTCTGTAATTCACCTAATCTGGGCTCTAAACAAATACTAATAATTACAGGTTTTTAAAATTAAATTCATAATATATACTTTCAATTTCCAAATTTATATTTAATTTCATAAATTTAGTTTATTCTTCCAGAAAATTAAAATTGGCAAGCAAGCAATAACTAGGGCTAGAGCAGATAAAGGCTAAGGAAGATACAAGCTTTTAAAAGGCTGAAATTGTGGCTCCTGAAAGAATATAAAGAAAACATAATGCAAATTTCCCATCTCCCATTTCATAAGAAAGAAAAAAGTCCACAATAGTAGAGTCTTAATATGTCATAACTAGGCTGTTTTTGTTTTATTTTGTTTTGTTTTCAGGCTACACCAAACAGTTTTCAGGGCTTACTGCTAACTCTGCATTCAGAAATTACTCCAAGTGGGATTGGAGGGGCAGTAAGGGATGCCAGCAATCAAACCCACAATACACACATGTAAGGCAAGCACTGTACCCACTGTATTATTTCTGGTCCAATTTAACAAAAATACATATATGATTTTTATTTCAAGGTAAATAAGCAGCAGTAAACAATAGTTCCCAATACAAGTGGGTTGGTCCTGCCTCTCAAAAATACCAAGTTTATAGTTTCTTATCCTCTGTTTTACGCCTTTGCCCCACTGCTTTCCTATCTCATTATCAGTTTAGCCTTTCACACTTCTGTACACGATTTAGCTCTATACTACTAAGTGTTTCAGGAATCTCCCTTACTAGATGTTGAAATTTTTTATTTTATATTTCCCATTGAAAATAATAAAATGCAAACATTCTAAGTACAAACCAATGTATTATGGTATTACTAAATTACTGCACACATTTATAATACGTGTTTCTCTAACACACCAATATGGTTATAAGGATCGTATTAGCAGAATATCAATTTTTACTATTTATGTTTACTATATTACTAAATTTGCTATATGTAATTTTACTAAAAATTATGACATATAATAACTCAAAACAAATCAAACCTTGGGTTTTTCTACTTTCAAGTTTGTCAGAGAATTGAATGTGATGATTTTATATGTATAATTTATACATAAAGTTTTAAGAACATTCCCAAAACCCAAATAGTGAATTATTTTCATATTAAATGACATGTTAAATAATAAATGCACCAAATACAGTTTGATCCATTTTAGATTCTAAGGCATACAGCAATGATCATGTACCTACTCCTTTTCTCAAAATATAATTTTTGCTATTGTACAAGACAACAATATTTAGATTTTTTATAATATATGCATTTAAAATTGAAACTTTAGAAGGCATATCTTAAGGAGCTCAGTTTATATACTTAAATCAATAAAGATTATATATTCTGTTCATTGAAAAGTTATGGAGTAATTTAAATAGTTATCTTAACCACCTTATAATTGTTTAGGTGAGGGAACTAAAGTAAGAAATATATCTATGAACTGAAAAGGTTTTGAGGAAATTTAACGAAAGAAAATGATCCTTTTATTTTTCATTTTTCTATAAAACATAATGGAAAGCATAAATCAAAGAAGGCTACAAATGTATATTTTTCATTTATTGAAACATAATAGATACACACAAAGCCTGTGAGAATACAATATTCATTTTGCTGCAGAAGAACCGACATTGCATAACAATGAGATTTGCTAATGAAATCAACCATCAACCTAGAATACATATGTATTAAACCAAGACCTCAGTGTCATTTTCTTTTTGCATCGTTTGTTTTTCCTTTCGTTTTTTTTCTTGACCTTGTCAGTATTTTTTGTCCTTTAGATTTTAGAACTTTGATAAAGCAAAATCAAGACTATAGTATTATAGTGTACATTTTTTAATCATCACATTTATTTTTAATGCAAATTCCAATTGTTGTACTTCTGTCAGCACTATTAATGTAACTTTGGAAAGAAATAAATCAATAGATGATACCAAAAGAAATAAGATTTTTAACGCTATTAAAATTATTGGGGGCTCATCTAAAATAAACTTTGACACGACTTGTCAAAAATTCCACGTGAAAACATTTAGCACTTCGTTAATATAAAAAAAAATCACATTTTAAATCATAGTTTCAAAGAGTACATTTCAGATTGTTTTGTTTTGAGCGTTGTGATATCAGGGGTCAAACCATAGTTTGTCTCATGCATGCAAAGCATTTTTTCTCTAAACTACATATCTGGTCCCATAATATATTTCCTTCAAGAATTCCTACTACTTACAATTATTACATGAAATAATATAAGATTGATATAATAAATATCAAACTGAAAAAAAATTATGGGGGAAGCAAGGGTTTAAGCCAAACCTGGTGGTGCTCAGTGTTCCTGGCTCCTCCCTCAGCAATCAGAGGACCAGAGGGCAAAAGCTTTACATGCTATACTATAGATTAGGCACTCTGAAAAGTTGTTTTAAGGAAACCTTTAAAAATAATCTCTACTATTCTGGTCTACAAAGTTAATTAGCAATTTCTATCAGTCACAAATAAGTAATTTTGAATTTTTTCTTAGTTCTTTTTATCTAGCTACTATGACTTTCTATAAAAGTTTAAAAGTTTATGAAAGTAATTTATATCAGGTATCATAATGGGGGTGGATGTGTTGCACCTAGAAATGTTCAGGGGTAACTCCTGACTGTTAGGAGCTGGGGGCTGGGGGTAGACGTCACTAACAACAATGCTCAGGAGATAATGAAATGCTGAGGACAGAGCATAGATTTCCTGCATGTGAAAAATGCAGCCTTTTGTCCATTACTCTGAACCTATATTTAATATCTGGGAGATAAATAGTACTGCCCAACAGGGGGGCTGGAGTGAAATACAATGGGTAGGAAACTTGTTTTGCATGTAGATGACCTAGGTTCCATCACCAGCATCTTATATGGTCCCCTGAGCACTGCCAGGAAAGATTCCTGAGTGCACATGAGCATCACCGGTGTAGACTAAAAATATATATTATTGTCCCTCAGCACTAATTATTATCTTGATGTTGCTATGTTTTGGATAATGGTCAGGGGCTACACCTGGCTCTGCACTCAGGAGTTACTCTGGCGATCATCAGGGGGACCATATGGGATGCCAAGAATTAAATCAGGTTAGCTGTATGCAAGGCAAGTGCCCTCCCCACTGTACTATTGCTCTAATCCCTAATTTTTATCTTTTAAAGTATAGTTCTTTGACAAAATGACTATTTATATACTGTTTATCCATTTACATGAATTAGGTCATATTTACTATAGATAAAACTAATAATAAAAACTAATAACCTAATTGCAATGATATATAATCGCCACACAATTCATGTAAATAGTATTTGTTTATGAAAGTAGCAGATACATGAATTAAAACAGCCTTAGTTGAAGAAAATCGAATTTTCCATGGATAAAAGGATGCATTTTTCACATTCAAGAAATCTATGTTCTGTCCTTAGCCTTTCATGATCTCCCTGAGCATTGTTGTTAGTGACGTCTTCCCCCACCCCCCAGATCCTAATTTTCCATTATTTTCCAAATAATATCCTGTAAAATAACAAAAGTCAAAAAGCTTTCTTTATACTTCCGCTGAAAATTAAAACAGGCACCAACCATTCCTGAGTAAGCTTTTTGAATGTTGTCCTGACAATCTAATAACCCTCATATCATTTTTGAAATACTGAAAGATGACTTTAAGCAAAAAAAAAAAATCACATCACAACAGAACACACATTAATCTACAATCTATGCACAAAGTAATTTCCAAAATCAAAACAATTTTATGATAAAGGAAAATATAAAAATAAAACTAAAAAAACTTTTTTTTGCTTTTTGGGCTACACCCTGTGACTCTCAGGGGTTACTTCTGGCTATATGCTCAGAAATAGCTCTGGCTCGAGGGGCCATATGGGGCTTGGGATGAACCAAAGTCCAGCCTGGATTGGTGGCGTGCTAGGCAAATGCCCTAGGACTGTGCTATCGCTCTGGCCCAAAACTAAAAAAATTTAAACAAAACTTTTAAACAAAAGCTTTTGTTTTGGGCAAGACCAAAAATTTATCTTCACTAGAATAAGGGATTGAATTCTAAAATGTAATAAGGTCGGGAAGGCTATCTAGCTTGTCCCTCCAAATGTGGTCCAATGACAAGCAACACTTAAACTACTAGTTAGAAATGCATAATCTCAGGCCACAGTCCAGATCTACTGAATCATATTCTGCTCACATTACATCTTAAGGAGCCATAATCTAGAAAATTCTCCATCCTAATGATCTATAAGCAATTCCAATAATTTCTGATATTTTAACATATATAAACTATTAATACAGATTATCCATAGAAAACTCATTTGTTATATCAAATGCCCATTACCCAACATTTATGTAAATACCTGAAGTTTCATGTTCATAAGAACTAATATCTTTGACATTTCTGCTAATACAATGAAAGATCTTGTAAAGATTAACTATATTGATAAAACTGTAGTACTCATATACAGTAATTATTATAAATTAATTCCAAAAAAGTAGCTTTTCCTTTAAATAAAACCTTGAGCTAAAGCCCAGTACAGGGAAAAACAAATGAGGGGCAGCTCTTTTGGGCAGGAGGAGCAACTAGCAGTAGGTCATGCATCTCAACAAAACCAAATGGCATGAGCCCTCAGAGTACACTTTAGAAAACATGAAGAGTGTAAAACAACCCAAAAAACTTGTTATATTAATCGTAAGTTTACAATTAAAAAAAAAACAATTTATGTTTGGAGTTATACCCAGTTGTGCTCAGGGCTTAGTCCTGGCTCTATGGTCAGGAACTAGTTAAGTCATGTGGTTGCCAAGGATTGAACCCACATTGACTGTGTGCAGGACAAGCAAGCACCTTGCTTGCTGTGCTATCTCTCGCACGCAAGGCAAGTTTTCAAAAGATCACCATATAAAAAGACAGTGAAATTTATTCTCTTGAGTTTTAAGCAAACTAGATTAAATTACAAAATTTAAATTTAATTTTTACTAACATAAGTTGCTCTTTCCCCAAATAGTTCAAATAAATTAATTTGGATTTAATAAAATGTAAGTATAAATTGTTATAATTCGGGCCCGGGAGATAGCATGGAGGTAAGGCATTTGCCTTTCAAGCAAAAGGTCATCGGTTCGAATCCCGGTGCCCCATATGGTCCCCCGTGCCTGCCAGGAGCAATTTCTGAACATGGAGCCAGGAGTAACCCCTGAGCACTGCCGGGTATAAACCAAAAAAAAATTATTATAATTAATAGTTTGCTTCCACATACAAGATATTATATTGTGATACAAAAGCCACAAAGATAAATGGACAAAGTACTTTACTTATCACTTCAGAATGATAAGACAAATACATGGAACACATTTAATGCCATAGAGCAAAACTTAACTGAATATCTCAGAAAAAACTCCAAGGATCTAAGTTCAAAGAATATAAGATTTTCAAAGTAAAGGAAGCTATATAAAGTACTAAGGAGGATGGGGCCCGGGAGATAGCATGGAGGTAAGGCGTTTGCCTTTCATGCAAAAGGTCATCGGTTCGAATCCCGGTGCCCCATATGGTCCCCCGTGCCTGCCAGGAGCAATTTCTGAGCATGGAGCCAGGAGTAACCCCTGAGCACTGCTGGGTGTGACCCAAAAACCAAAAAAAAATAAAAAATAAAAAAATAAAGTACTAAGGAGGAAAGAGCATAGAAAATATTGGAAAACATACTGAAGGAAACTGAAAAGTACTGGGTGTGTTCAAATAACTGCTTTGTGAGTTGCTCATTTTATAACAATAGTACCAAAAACTTAAAGATTTAATATACCAATCTGTAAACATGCTGAAGGAAACTGAAAAGTACTGGGTGTGTTCAAATAACTGCTTTGTGAGCTGTTCATTTTATAACAGTAGTACCAAAAACTTAAAGTGTTAATATACCAATATAATAGTATTATTCAAATAGATTTGATGTAGTCTGGCTATTATATAGGATATATGTAGTAAAAGTGGAATAAATGACTGAAAAGTTAGCTTTAGGAGAGGATTTTTGAGTATCACATTAAGGGTTTAAATTTAACTCTGCAAACAATGGTAAACATGCATTAAAAATATTGATGTAACACATTCTGCAAGGTCAGGGATCAAACCTAGGGCTTCACGCATGCAAGGCAAGCAAGCATACTACTGCTGAGTCGCATTCTGGCTCTCAGATTTAGGAGTCTGAAGTAAAATAGACAGATCAGTAAGATTTCCAAACCAGCTACTAAAATATTTAGTCTCTTGTAATAATTTGGGCAGAGGGTCTAAACTAAGGTGTGGAAATGGTCTGAAATATAAAGATGAGGGGCTGGAGCAATAGTACGATGGGTAGGTCATTTGACTTACATGCAACCAAACCACGTTCAGTCCTCAGCATCCTACAAGGTCACCGAGCTCAGCTAGGAGTGACCTCTGAACACAGAGCCAAAAGTGAGCCCTGAGCATCTCCAGATGTGGTCCTCCCTCAAAACCATAAAACAAAACACAAATGGGGCCAGAGCGGTGAAGATGGAGAAGAAGATGGATATATCTTTAGAATTTTGTTGCTGCCATTGGCTGGAGACATATAGTGGGTTAAAGGACTCACTTGTCTTGGATGTTACTGACACTGTATTTGATTTCCAGCAGCCTAGATGGTTCCTTGAGCCCAGCCAGGAGTGGTCCCTGAGTCAAGAATAAACCCTGACACTGTTATATTTGGCCTATACAATCACACCCAGTTGTGCTCAGGGTTTATTCCTGGTGAGTGCTGGAGAACCATATACAGTTTTTTAGGATTATACCCAGGTTGGTTGCATGTGTTTTTAACCACTGTACTATCTCTGCAGCCCCACAAAAGATACATCTTTTGTGATAAACAAAGCTGTCTCTGGAATACATTTTGACAAAAAGATAAAAATAAAATTTACTGTATATGTTTCAAGTAGTAGAACACTTTTCCCATGTGTGAAATCCTGAATACAATACGTCTGTACCATACCAATGCCCCCAGGACCAAGAGGTGTGGTCCCCCTGCAAGACAACAGCAGAAAAAAGCAAAAATTGTTTTTAAGGATAAAAAACCTTGTTTACCATGTCACTTTTGTTTTTTGTTTTTGTTTTTTGGTTTTTGGGATGCTCAGGGTTTACTCCTGGCAATGTGCTCAGAAATCGCTCCTGGCTCGAGGGACCATAAAGGACAAAAGGTTTCAAGCCCAGTTCCATCCTCGGTCAGCTGCGTGCAGGGCAAATGCCCTCTCACTGTGCCATCACTCCAGCCCTTCTTTGTCACTTTTTGTTTGTTTGTTTGTTTGTTTTGATTTTTGTGTAACACCCAGCAACACTTAGGGTTTACTCCGGGCTCTATGCTCACAAATCGCTCCTGGTAGGCTCAGGGAACCATATGGGATGCTGGGATTCGAACCACCATCCTTCTGCATGCAAGACAAATGCCTTACCTCCATGCTATCTCTCCAGTCCCTTCTTTGTCATATTTTTTGTTTGTTTGTTTTTGGTTTTGGGTCACACCTGGCAGCACTCAGGGGTTACTCCTGGCTCTATGCTCAGAAATCGCCCCTGGCAGGCACAGGGGACCATATGGGATGCCGGGATTCGAACCACCATCCTTCTGCATGAAAGGCAAACACCTTACCTCCATGCTATCTCTTCGGCCCCTTTTCTGTCACTTTTTAACAGAACTTACTTTACACCTGGAGGTTTATACCATTTCACCTATTCTTAACCTCTGAAAGCATACCAAACTGTTCTCTATACATATAAATTCTTAAAATATAAAAAAAATTCATAAGTAAGATGAGAGCAAATGCATTTTTCTATTTTTCTTTGCTGCTTCATTTCACAAAAGCTTTGATTATTACAAAATTCATGGGTCAAGAAGTAGGCTCTCTGTCTTCTCTAGACCAATACTGATTAGATTCTGGGCACTGCAAGTTCCACTGAGCACCACCAGGAGTAGCACAAAGTACAAAGTTGGGACTAACCCCTGAACACTGACAACTGTGGCCCTGCCAAGAAAAATTCATACATGTTGACACAAAACTAGATGTCAACATGTTAACTACAATTTATTTTATGGCAGAATAATATTTCTATATTTACACACACATGCACTTAAGCACCTACAGATAAATATCACTCACATTTTATTCACATAGACATATCCAATGGACAATTAAGTTGTTTCTGGTATTTAGCTATTGTTGGCAATAATATAATATAGAGGGATGAGGTAACACATTTATATTCTGATATATAAAACAATTGAACAATGTTTGCTTTGAAATGACTACATATTTATAGAACAC
Source organism: Crocidura indochinensis (assembly GCA_004027635.1). Taxonomy (NCBI): domain Eukaryota; kingdom Metazoa; phylum Chordata; class Mammalia; order Eulipotyphla; family Soricidae; genus Crocidura; species Crocidura indochinensis. The sequence goes on along the minus strand of PVKC010000895.1, from coordinate 27,601 downwards.
AGTAAGGCCCCACATACTCATCCAATTTCCACAAGTAGTCACACCTTACAAAACTACAGAGTGTGATCCAAAAGCAGAAATAATAATATAATGTGCATATATAGATTATGCCATTTTATCCTGTGTAGATTCATGCAATCAATACAGCAATCCAGTACCCCAAATATTTCTCTCTCTCTCCCTCTCTCTTTCAGACACACACACACACACAGAGTAAAGCAGGTAGGGCACTTGCCTTGCACTCAACTATCAGCTGACCTAGGTTTGATCCCAGCATCCCATATGGTGTTCTATGCCCCTCTTACTTCTCAGCATCACCAGGAGTGATTTCTAACTGCAGAGTTAGGAGTAACCCCTGAGCATTGCTTGGTATGGCCTAAACCACCTTCAAAAACAATGACAAAACTCTCTCTTAAACTGCCCTTTTTAAAGTCTGTTTTTTTTTTTGTGGTCATATTAGTTCACAAGAATATAAATGGTTCTGTATTTTAGGGGTACCTATTTCTTTTTGTTTTTTTGTTGTTTTTTGGCAACACCCGGTGACGCTCAGGGATTACTCCTGTTATGCACTCAGAAATCATTCCTGGCTTGGGGGACCATATGGGACCAGGAGATTGAACCGCGGTCTTTCCTAGGCTAGCACACCCAAGGCAGAGATGCCTTATAACCTGTGCCACCGCTCCGGACCCTAAGGGTAACTACTTGTATTTCATTGTTTTAAAAATATGAAGTTATATATGAGTACATCCAATACATCTAAGAAGAGTTTAGAATGTGTTAAAGAAAGACTATTTCTGTACAAAACCTTTGAAATGAAGAAATTACACAACTCACAAAGGGAAAGCCATGTTAGGAAGAGTTGAGAGCACTGAACAGGGGTAAAATATACTGTCTGCTTGAAGGAAGTATAAATAGTTTCAAATGTAAAAAATAGTAAGTGTGGGACACTTAGGCAAAATTTTACGTGTAAGCAAGAGACAGACTGAGGAAATATAATCCCTGAAAATTAAATTGTATTTTAAACTAGATGTGGGAAGCTAGTAAAGAATTTTAAGTAAGTGAATAACTCTTTTTAGATTTGTGATGTCAATTAAATTGTCGCTGAGAGGATGATAAATTTGAACACAGCATGTCTAGGGGACACTAGGCACGAAGTTACAATGACAATCTTGAAGAGGCAGAATGCCAACTGACTGATGATTTGGGGTATCATCAGGAGAAAGGATAAGTTCTGAGAACTATGTAGGAAAACTTCTCTTTGCTGATAAAGAAGGCAGGGAATGCAGGGAGAGATATGTTTACAAAGATATAAAACATTAAGTGTAGTCAATCCTTTAATTAACAGGGAGTTAACCTGTGTGCTTGTTCAATGCAGCAAACATTTATCAAAGCATGGTGAACACTGGTCTCATATGGTATTTTTTGAAGATTAAGGGCAACTAGATGATCCATAAAATACTTCAGTACACTAAAAACTGTGCAGAAACAGCTGTTAAATAAAGTTTATTTAACTTTATTTATCATTAATCCAGTGTTTCCCAGATGGTACTTAACCAAACAATAACTTAAAAAATACTAAATTTGGGGCCCGGAGAGATAGCACAGTGGCATTTGTCTTGCAAGCAGCCGATCCAGGACCAAAGGTGGTTGGTTCGAATCCTGGTGCCCCATATGGTCCCCCGTGCCTGCCGCCAGCAGCTATTTCTGAGCAGACACCCAGGAGTAACCCCTGAGCACCGCCGGGTGTGGCCCAAAAACCAAAAAAAAAAAAAAAAAAAAAAAAAAAAAAAAAAAAAAAAAAAAAAAAACCAAAACCAAAAAAAAAAAACCTAAATTTTCAAAATTAAAGATTTGCTGGTGTTAGTACATGGATTCAATCCTCAACACTATGTTGTTCCTTGAACATTGCAGGGATTGGTCCTGGTAACCAAAAACACCACCAGAGTAGTCCAGGTGGCCCTCAGGATCACAAGGAATACTGCATCCTTGGTTCTTTACATCACTAATCTGGTTAACTGAGAATGCTAGAAGTGGGTTCTAAGTCCCTTAATCTCCTTTAGAAGCCTCTTCACTTTAAAATTTTATTTGCCTTGCAATGCTCTAAACAATTAATTACCTTTTAAAAGTACTTCATGAGTATTGGAGCAATAGTATAATGTATTGGTCCTCAAACTACAGTCCACGGGCCACATACTGTATTTGTTCCCATTTTGTTTCTTCACTTCAAAATAAGATATATGCAGTGTGCATAGGAATTTGTTCGTAGTTTTTATTTTTACTATAGTCCGGCCTCCAACGATCTGAGGGAAAGTGAACTGGCACCCTGTTTAAAAAGTTTGAGGACCCCTGGAATGGGTACAACATTTGCCTTGCACATATATACCTGACCACTGACCCAGGTTTGATCCCCAGACTCCTTATGGTCCTTTGAGGTCGCCAGGAGTGATCTTTGACCAGAGCCAGGATTAATCCCTGAACATCAATGAGGGTAGCCCCCAAACAAAAACAAACAAAAAACAACAAAAGCAAAAACCCAACACAACCAAAATACTAGTTTATGGGTCATTATTTCAGCACAATGAACTTTGAGTAAGCATGGAATATGCATCTTTGTGTCTGAAAAAAAAAAGACTTAAATTTTTTTTTTTCAGTTTTTGGGCCACACCTGGCAGCGCTCAGGGGTTACTCCTGGCTCTATACTCAGAAATCACTCCTGACAGGCTCAGGGGACCATATGGGATGCCAAGATTCAAATCGCCATCCTTCAGTGTCTAAGGCAAATGCCCTACTGCTGTGCTATCTCTCTAGCCCCCAAAAGACTTAAATCTTAAATATAGAAATCTCAATATAAAATCTCTTGCTTCATTAATTAATGTTTCTTTACTCACAGCATCTCATTTAGGCTGTTTCCTTGTTCTCAGAAATTGTACAGTACAATTTCCCTCACTGTCTTGGCCTTTACTATTGAGATAGTCCTCATCCAGATATACAGCATTGAGTGCCCTTGCTTTCTTAAAATAAACTGCCATCTTATTAAGAGAGGATTTCAATGACCAGACTATTCCAAACACTAACTCTACAATCCTGACACTAATGATGCTTAATCTGCTTTATCTTTCTCTTTATAGCATTGATTACAACTTAGCATATTAAATATTAAATTACCTATTTTGCTTTTGCCAATAGACCGTAAGGCCAATGTGTGCTTTATTTTGTTCACTGTATTTGCATGGAAGAGGCACTAAAAAATTAGTTCTTGAATTACAAAGCAGCCATCATTTAATCATAGCTCAGTGTATTTATTTCATATCCAAGTGGGTACTAGGATCCTGAAAGAACACCGCAGTGCAAATAATTAATTTTGCAAGTCTATGGTCATGAGTTCAAATCCCTAGTGAGCCACAGGTGTCTAGAGAGAAATCTGACGCTTTCTGCTTTCTGAGTCTGGCATCTACAATATCTGTGAACCTGGCACTGAAAGAGGTCTCTAGTAAGTACCATAAAAAGGGATACAAAACCATCGTGGACATGGCAACAAAAAAGATGTGAGTAATCTAACCAGAAAGTGACCTTTGGATGACAAGTGCATATGAAGACCAGTCCCTGATGAATAACACAATTATAACTAGTGTTTCTTAACTTAAGAGCAAGCCCCATAGAGCACATGTGCAAGCACTGCAACTAATGGAGTACAAAGTTCAAAAAAATATCAAGTGTGCAAGCACTGCCATCTGATGTGTGAACCCAAGCATAAACCACAGCTAAAACTGTGTAAACCCCACAGTGAGGCATGTATGTCACTCCTATCAATGCTGCATCAACATCAACACCTGTGAAGGAAAGGAAGGGAGAGAGATTGTATTTTTTTAAAAGCAGATAAATACAATAGGTAAAACAGCTTTGTGGGATAAATACATTGAAAAGGATTATTTTAGAATGTTGGTAAAACAGCTTCATGGGATAAGTACATTGATAGGAAATAATTTAGAATGGCATGTTAATATTTTAAATGCTTACATTATGTTTAAAGGGTCTGAGAAGATTTTATCTTTAACAAATACTTAAAGAATTTCTCCCTAATTAAAAAAAAAGTGAGGGGCTGGAGAGATAGTATAATGGGTAAGGCACTTGTTTGCCTTGCATGTGGCTGACCCAAATTTAATCCCCTGCATTCCATATGTTCCCTTAAGCATCATCAGGTGCAATTCCTGAGTGCATGACCGGTAGTAACCCCTGAGCATTGTCGGGTGTGGTCCCAAAACCAAAAAACCAAAATACATAAATAATACTATTGTACAACTTAGTCTTTAAAAATGCAGTCTTTGCATAGTCTCTTGCTCTGCTTTAGACATTGGCATGTAAAAGTCTTGCACCACTGAATGAAATTTACTCTCTAGAGCAAAGAGCTATTCTGTGATTCCTTTCTATAACTTTAACATTGACCATGTTACAGTAGATTTTAATTTGTTATGTTTCACTTTAATTTTAACCCTGAATTATTGTCAATAATGTCAACTTTTAGTTGAACTTAGTCCTCAAAATAATTAATACACTCCTGTGTGGAGAATCATTCCTTTCAAAACTGGAAGACATTTTCACTAATACATGAAATAACTTTTCAGATGAGTTCTTAGTAAGAACTTATAATAAGAGCATAAACATATATAACTTTACCATAGGGTATAAAAGATATAAACTCTAAATTTGATCATTTTTTCTGTGCAACAATTTTTTTATTTATTATTATTATTATTTTTTTTTTGGTTTTTGGGTCTCACCCAGCAGTGCTCAGGGGTTACTCCTGGCTCCATGCTCAGAAATTACTCCTGGCAGGCACGGGGGACCATATGGGGAACCGGGATTTGAACCGATGACCTTTTGCATGAAAGGCAAACGCCTTACCTCCATGCTATCTCCCGGGCTACCTGTGCAACAATTTTAATGACAGATTAAAAAATTAAAAAAAAACATTTCCAATAAAAGTGTGAACAACTAGATTAGGAAAAAGGCTTAAAAGGAGGCCTCAGTTCAATCCCCAGCATTGCATGGTCTAATAATAGAGCAAGAGTAATCTCTGAGCATCAAGTGGAGTAGACTCTGAATACCACCACTTATGAACCCAAAAACAAAACAAGAAAAGAAATATATATACATACATATATAACTAAATAGTAAATAAAAGTCTCAAAGTTATGTACTCCTGTTATGTAAGGTTAAGGGTAAGTAGATATATTCAGTGGCATTTTAAATTCTAATTACATACAGTAGATTTTTCTCAAAGCAAGATCTTTATATGTATAACATGTCTTATTCCAAATATCTAATGTTTTCATTAGTAAGTTTGGTGACCTTAGTTAAATCATAGTTTCATCTGTAAATGAGTTTGGGTAAGCCTGGAAATATATTTTCCAGAATTAATATTCTATAAAATATTTCCTGGTTAAACTATATTTTTACTCTTGCAAACCAAATGAGAAATATTTATGAGACCAAGAAATGCACATCTCTTAGAAGCACACTTCTTTTAAAGCTAGATAATACATATTTATTTCTCGATAATGAAATATCTCAATTTGGACTAAAATATGGTAAGTACTTATCTACTTTATGTGAATAAAAGCTGAGAACAATTTGTTAGAGCAACATAAAGACTCCTGAAAACTAGAAGGTCACAGCCTGTGTGCTGAGCTGCTAGCAAAACATCTATGAAGCTACAAAGCTGCCATTTTTCTTGCTTGACAAAGACTCCATCTGCCACGGAGTCATTTACAGCCTCCAAGTCAGAATATCAATGATTTCCAGCCATTCTGCAAGCTTGCTCTCACCTTGACATCACCTCTGTAAATAGATTTAAAGTAGATGATACATATATCTCAACTATAAGCACAAAGCACACGCTTTATTCACCTGATAACGTGTCTCAGCTACCCTCTAAAGTACCATTTTCATTTATACTGAGTAGTAAGTTTTATGTATTTCCCATAATTCTTGCTGTCTTACCTATATACTTTAGGTCAAATATATTCAGAAAACTTGAAGGCCTGGAAATATTGCTCTTAAGTAGTTTCCTATTCATTTTTTTTTAAATTGAAGGACTGGAGCCGGTAACACAGTGGATAGGGCATTTGCCTTGCACATAGTCAGTCCTTGTTTGACCTCCAACATCCCATTTAGTCATAGGAACCTGCCAGAGGCGATTTCTGAGTGCAGAGGCAAGAGTAAACAGGAGTGCCACCGGTGTGGCCCAAAAACCAAAAACAAAATCTTTTTTGTTGAGATACTGAGATTTACAACATTATTAATCATACTGTTCATGCACATTTTATACTAGTACCTTGCCCACCACCAGAGAACCTGTTTCCCATCTCCAGTAATGCAAGGACCCTTCCTGCCCATAGCCCCACTTATGTAAATTCTGTAAATTCATCTTCAATTGTGATGAATTCGATCATTTGTTGTTCCACTGTTTCTTTCTTTCCTTCCTTCCTTCCTTCCTTCCTTCCTTCCTTCCTTCCTTCCTTCCTTCCTTCCTTCCTTCCTTCCTTCCTTCCTTCCTTCCTTCTTTCTTTCTTTCTTTCTTTCTTTCTTTCTTTCTTTCTTTCTTTCTTTCTTTCTTTCTTTCTTTCTTTCTTTCTTTCTTTCTTTCTTTCTTCCCTTCCTTCCTTCCTTCTTTCTTTCCCTTTTCTTTCTTTCTTTCCTTCTACTTTCTTTCTTCTTTCCTTTTTGGGTCACACCCGGTGACGGTGACGCTCAGGGGTTACTCCTGGCTATGCACTCAGAAGTTGTTCATGGCTCAGGGGACCATATGGGACGCCAGAAGATAGAACAGATGCCTGTCGTAGATCAGATGCAACACACCAAAACTTATTTATTTAAAAATAAACAAAAACAGTTGAGAGATAGCAGGGTGGTACGGTGTTTGCCTTACAGGCAGCTGATTCAGGACAGACAGTGGTTCAAATCCCATATGGTTTCCCATACCTGCCAGGAGCAATTTCTGAGCACAGAGCCAGGAGTAACCCCTGAGCGTCGCCAGATGTGACCCTAAAACCAACCAACCAACCAACAAACAAAAACATCCATTTCAGGGTGAAGAGATAGCACAGTTGCAATCCTGGTTTGCTTCTAGTACCAAATATGGTCCCTTGATCACTACCAAGGGTAAATCCTGAACATAGATCAGAAATAGCCCCTGAAGTGGACAAACTTTCTTCAGACTTTATAAATAAAAGCGACATATTCTTTTTTCTCTTTGTTTTAGCTTTGGGGCCACTGGCAATGCTCAGGGCTTATTACTGGTTGTGCTCAGTAGAAATATGAGCACTCATGTGGTTCCATAGATCAATCCAAGGTGAGCTGAAGGCAAGGCAAACACTTTAACCCTGCATTTCTCCAGTCCAAAGCAATCTTTGTTTGTTTGTTTGTTTTTCGGGCCACACCCATTTGATTCTCAGGGGTTACTCCCGGCTAAGCGCTCAGAAATTGCCCCTGGCTTGGGGGGACCATATGGGACGCCAAGGATCGAACCTTGGTCCTTCCTTGGCTAACGCTTGCAAGGCACACACCTCTAGCGCCACCTCACCAAAGCAATCTTGGTAATATATTGGCAATATCTGTGATTTTTTTTCCCCTAAAAGTTAAATAGTAAATTAAGGTCCAGCATTTATAAAATATCAAGGGGAATTTAAAAGATTACTAGCCTCAAAGTACAGGAAATAATAAAAGTACTAATGAAGATACATCTGAAAATACAAGTCACTTTACAGTGAGAGGAAGTTTGTTATATAAGAATTCTGGATTACAGGTTAGGAGAATGAAGTCTAATTATACCTCTGCTGTGAAACCTCCAAATATTTTTATGTGATTCATTTAACTCTAGGAAAATGAATTACTCAACTAGTTGTACAGTGAGGCGACTAGAACAAGAGGTATCTAAAATCAATTTTTACTAGAGCACTATAGGATAATGGGATAGTATTAATTTTAGATATAGATGTCAAATAATGACAGATACTATAACATATGGTCCCCCAAGCCAGGAGCGATTTCTGAGCGCATTGCCAGAAGTAACCCCTGAGTGTCACTGGTGTGTCCCAAAAACCAATTTTCAATAGTCAAGATCTGGAAATAACCCAAATTTTCAAGAAGAGCATTAAAAAGGGTGGTGCATATATAAATAGAATATACTTATAAGAAAAGATGAAATCTTGTTTTTTGTTACAACTTGAATGGTATTAGGTGGTATCATATTTAAATAGATCAGAGACAAGACAAATGTCAGTGTTATCTCTCATATATAGAATATAAAGAGACCAATAAAAGGGAGTGAAAAATGTCCATTGAAAACAAGTCTTTGAGCTATCTCCTCAGTCTTGACCTGATCATTTCTAAGTCCCTTAGGTTTTCCAAGAAATAATCTACATTACCTCATGACTTTCCTCATTGGTTACTGACTATACATTTCTCTTAACTTGCTAAATCAGCTACATGTATACATCTGCTCTCTATCCTTTAGAATTTTTCTGTTCATTCTCTTTGTATGACTTTAAAAAAATGATTTTAGGTACTAGAGTGATAATATAATGGATAAAGCAATTGCCTTGCACACTGTCAACCTGGGTTAGATCACTGGCATCCTATATAGTCTCTCTAGCACTGTTAGCTGAGTTAGGAACAACCCTGAGCACTGTCAGGTGTGACCCCAAAATGAAAAAACAGAACAAAAACTTGGGTTTAACTATCAAACTGGTGAAATCTTAGCAGTTACTGAAGTATTTATGTTTAATCAACTATCAAACCAAGACTCTACTGTCTTTTCCCCAGGTTCAACCTATTTATATTTCATAGAATATGGAATACTTATATAAATAAAAAATAATATGAGATGCCTCCAAATGGTCCTCAGGAAGTCTGAGCTCCTTCCAGTAATTCTCAACCAACTGGACTGGTGATTCAATGCAAGGCTTGATGATGTGTGCTGTTCAAGCCGTGTGATACCCAGCTCATACTTTGCAGTGCTTGTAGAGTCCAGAGCTATACCTGATATGCTTAAGAGTCTATGTAGTGCCCAGGATTGAACCAGAGTCAGCTGCATGCAAGCCTTATGCCTTAATCCCTATATTATATTTCTGCTTCAGGAATATTAATTTATTTTAATAACTTTATTTAAGCACCGTGGTTACAGACATGTTTGTAGTTAAGTTTTAATCATAAAAATACAACCCCCTTTTCTGGGGTTGAGGGATGACTCAGAGGTTAAAGCAAGTGTCTTGAAGTTTGATCCCGAGTACCGTCTACATGATTCTGATACTTTAGCTGTCGGTGATTCTCAGTGTTACTAATTACTTCCATCTGAAGGCACCCAAGTGTAAGTACTGTACTTTATAAAGAATGTGCTCCCTAGTGAGCACTGCAAATGAAATTTGTATGGGAGTAAAATCCCAACAAGTGTATGTGCAAAGCTCCTACTGGAAGAGTCCCAAACTAAGCAATCACAATCAAGCACCACAACTAAGAGTGGGTGACCTTGAGTTATCACATCAATTGAAGGAAGTGTAGGAGCAGGGGATTTGTCTTTTATGGGAAGATCCTGGTTTTAGGGTTATATAATCTGGAGAAATTAACTTTAAAGATTTATTTTTATCACCTAAAATCTATCATCATTTTAAGACAGCTACTGATATTTTCCCTTTATCATGTGTGTTCAAGTATACGTGAAAGTTCTAATGAATGCAAAACATTACTAATACATAACACTGAGACATGCTATACTTGAAAATACTGAATGGAAAATTACTGTAGAAGAGGTTTTATTTTGCATTTTGAGAAAATACTCTATTTAAAACTAAAAATTACTACCACCCAGTTTACAGAGGAAGACTTAGAACACAGGTAATATTTACAATGGGCAATGTCTGGGTTGAAAGACTTTAAAAATTGAGGGACTCAGCTATAAGGAGCATACAATTATTCCCCCTACATCAACAATGAAACTGTTCTTAGTCAAAAATGCATAAATTAAAAAAACAATCAAGTGGGGAGGGGAGGGGAAAAAACAATCAAGCTGATTTGAGGTATAAACTGGCATGAGCACTTTAGAAAATGTGTTATTACAATTAGTTTAAAGACAGACATTCTTTTAATGACATTAAATCCTCATTTTCCTTTTTTAATAAATTTTAATTGAATTACCATAAGATACAGTTACAAAGTTGTTCATGATTAAGTTTCAGTTATACAAAGTCTAATACCCATCCTTTCACTAGAGTATAAGAAATAATACATTTTTTCTTTTTTCTTTCCGACCCCAAGAAAGAATATTTTTAACAAGTCTTTTCTCTTAAGAGACAACACATTTCTATAACAAAAGTGGTTATATATATATATCAATCTATATGTATATATAGATAGATAGATAGATCTCCACTGTGTCGTCTACCACATCTATGATGACCAGTTTATGTATCAGTTTCTCCATTAGAAGAAGACAGCATTAGAAGCATTAGAAGAAACAGAATATTTTCTATCTTAATAAATTTATGACATAACTCAAAAGTAAATATGTAGTATTTACTGAATCAGGGAATAATATAAACAAGGTTCTCTGTGAATAATGAAAATTGTCTAATAAAGGAAATATTTAGGAATAGGACAGTAGAGTATCTCCAAAAACTTTAATCTACATATATAAAGAATAAAATATATTCATGTAGAAAAAAGGACTTTCTTCATTCAAAGTCTTTAATGGGGGGAAAATAGATGGGACATTTTCAATGAAACATGAACTTGGGAGACATAAATATCAATAAAGAACCCCAAATATTTCTAGAGAATTCTCTATTCTTTAGGAAGAAGTTGTAATTACTTTCGATGACACTTGATTATTGCTCTTACCTAGTTTACAATGATGCAATTTTATTGGCACTAGGATTTTTATTTCCTCAGATCCTCACAAGGCTTATCTCATGGTAATGTATTCCCCAACACAGTATTACACCCTCTTGACAGTCTTTCTGAACTAACTCTCTCTTTCTCTCTCTCAACTCTCTTTCTCCTCCATCACTCTCTCTTCTCTCTCTCTTTCTAAACTCTCTCTCCTCCCTCTCTCTCCTCTCCCCTCGGCAGAACTGAAGAATGAGGTTTATATGCATGTATTCTCAAAATTCCCTTATTTTCACCTCACCTTTGCATCTCTTACAAATATTTGAAAATAGCTCTTTGTTTTCTTCCCTCCTAATAGACAATAAACTTAATGGTAAAATTTTTGTCTTGTTGACTACAGCATACCCAATAGATTGACATCAGAAATATAAGAGCACCATAAATACTGATAAATGCGTGAGAAACACTATAGTTTAGTTTATAGTTTGATGTCTTCTGCCCTTTACTTGGTCAAAAATAAATCATTCAACTATATACAAAATTTATTTTTAGGACCAGAGCAATAGCACAAACATAGGGTAATAGTCTTGCACATGTCAGATTTGGGTTTAATCCCCAACATCCCATATGATCCCCCAAGCCTGCCAGGAGTGATTTTTGAGTGCAGAGTCAGAAATAAACCCTGAGTACTGCCAAGTGTGGCCCAAAACCAATTATATATTGTATATATAATTGCATATATAATTTTGTGTATATATACACAAAAGCAGAAATAATAAAATAATGATTTCAAAGAATCAAATGGCTTTGTAAAAGTAACATTTGTATTTGCTATCAAATATCAAAGTTTTTCTAAATTTCTGCTCTGTAAGTATGGCACTAAGATAAAAATAGATTTGAAAAGGAAAACAGGAAACAAATTATGGCAAGGAAAACTAAAAAGTCATGTGGTTATGGGGGAATTGAGAAGTCAGGAGATGGCCTTCTCAAAAGCAATCAGGGGCTTTGGGGTCATTCCTGGAGGCTCTCAGACAACTGGACTGACTGTTTTATGGTAGGTCCAGTGATGTGATGCTGCCTGGGTCTAAGGCAGGGGCCAAAGATGGAATATATGTACCAGTGCACATAGGCAAGCCCTCCTGACTGAAAGAACATCCTGGACCCTCAATATCATGAGATTGAGGCACAAAAATGGAGTCTTTTCCTGAACATAAAACCAGAATATAAAATTCCAAACATTAGATCTGATAAAAAAAATAAATATGGAATTATTTATATGTGTTATCTTACAATACAGGCAACACAGGTGTAAGGTGTTTGCCTTGTGTGAAGGGACCCTATTTCAACTCCCTTGTACTGTATTTCATCCACTGAGCACTTCCTAAAGTAATCCCTGAACACAGCCAGAATAAGTCCTGAACACGGCCAAATGAATCCAAATCAAACAAAAGTGTATCAGGTGGTGTAAAAGTAATACAATTGTAAGGTGCCTTCTTTGTATGTACAGTCCCTAATTCAATCCCGGCAGCACAAAACTCCGAGCACAGAACTAGTAGTAAGCCCTCAGAACTCTTTTGGGTGTGCCTCAAACCTCTTTTCCCATACACATAAAGAATATTTGCATTAAACTCTTCTTAAACATCTATAACAAGTTTAAATTAGGTATCTTTTTGATGCTATGCAATAGGAAGTTTCTTTAAACAAAAATTTTTATCCCAGGGCCAGTCATAGGACAGTGGGCAGTGCTTTTTCCTTGCACACAGCTGATTCAGGTTTGATCCCAGGATCTCATATAGTTCTCCCAGACTGCCAGGACTAATTTCTAAGCACAGAATCTGGAGTAACCCTTGAGGGCCACTGGGTATGGACAAAAACAAAAGAAACAAGACAAAAACGCCCTCCCTTGGTCAATTATCCTCTGCATTCATAGAAAAAAATAAATGGGTGAAATATCATAATTGTTTAGATAAGTTTATAACATTCTTCTCATCTCTAAAACAGCTAAAATGGTTTTTGAGGGCTATTTTATATTTTACTTACCTTTTAAAAAGCAAGTATTAATATAGCAGTGTACATTAGTGTTCTATAAATTATTACAAGAAAGAAAATAATGTACAAGCTAGATTAAATTTCAAGTTATTCTAAGAATATTTACCTAGTGTAAGAAGTAAATTTATTAGAATTTAAAAAGTGCCGGGGCCGGAGCAATAGCACAGCAGTAGGGCATTTGCCTTGCACGCAGCTGACCTAGCACAAACCATAGTTCAATCCCCGGCGTCCTATATGGTCCCCCAAAGTCAGGGACGATATCTGAGCACATAACCAGGAGTAATCACTGAGAGTCACCATTGTGAGAGATACTGGATGTGACCCCCCCCAAAAAAACACAAAATATTAGAATTTAAAAGTGCCAAACCAAAGTTCATATCAAAGTTGGTCTCATATTTTCTCATGCTCCTAAAATTATTTCTAGGTTATATTAAAGTAATCTTCCTTGTTCTTTTTTTAGGCTCATTCAGAATTTTCAGGTAACAATTATACATATGGATCAAAAGAGTGTATAACATTTAGCATGTGGTCAAAGAAAGTTTAGAAGGTAAATAGATCAGCAGATGAAGAAGATGAAGTACACAGCAAGAACAGAGTACTACACAGATATAAGGGCAAAATCGTGCAACTTGTTGCTATGTAAATAGATCGGAAGAGTACCATGCTGAGTGAAGTAAGTCAGCAGGAGAGGGACAGAAACAAAATTACCTACGTCCTATACAAGATAAAAAGAAAACCAAGGGCCCGGACAGATAGGACAGTGGCGTTTGCCTTGCAAGCAACCTATCCAGGACCAAAGGTGCTTGGTTCGAATCCCGGTGTCCCATATGGTCCCCCGTGCCTGCCAGGAGCTATTTCTGAGCAGACAGCCAGGAGTATCCCCTGATCACCACCGGGTGTGGCCCAAAAACCAAAAAAAAAAAGAAAGAAAAAAAGAAAACCAAGAACATAAAAAATAGACTGAGACAACAGGACAGAAGAATTGATCTACAGACCTGAGCTCACTGTGGTGGAGGACAATTGGGGGATGAGGGATGTGTGAGGATGGGTATTTTAAGGAAGGAATACAATTGCAGGATGTGGTTTTGATACACTGTGTGTGTGTGTGTGTGTGTGTGTGTGTGTGTGTGTGTGTGTGTATGAAACCCTATCATTAACAGTCTTGTAAATTACAGTGCCTAAAAAAATGTACCTACGTGGATCTCTAAAGTATATTATCATTTATAGTTTCAGAAATTCATACAGAAAACATTATGCATGCTCCATTATAGTGTAATGGTTCAATTTTAGGAAGAGGAGTGGGCATTATTTCCAAATATACACTTAAGACTGGCAACTTAAAACTGAATTGTATTCTGGAACACCAAAGAGAATAGATACCTGACCTACAACAAGCTATTAAGTGGAGACCAGTTACACTAGTATTCTGGGGGATGGGGGGGTTGGGTAGAGTAAAGGAGGGAGATAGGGAGATATAGGAGACATGCTAGGAACAGGAGTGGAGGGAGGACTACATTGGTGGTGGGAATGCCCTTCATTCATTGTCACTATGTACCGTAAATAATTCTGTGTAATGAACTTCAGTCACAATAAAAATTAAAAACAAAACTGAATTGTATTAAGTAATAATATAAATGGCTGTAACAGATTAACTTTGAAGATAATGTATAAAATTCAAATCCTATAAAACAAACAGATTAAGTCACAGTTTATAATGTTACTATTAAGTAAATTTAATGTTACATAATTTTAATATTTTAGATTAGCTGGCATAAAATTTGAAACTTTCTACAAGGCTGAACTTAATCACTATATTTGACCAAAGACATTTTAACTTACTATAATTCTACCTTGGTATTCGGAAAATAAAACAATAATAAAAGTTGGGTTATAAATAACAGATTTTTTCTAGAAATGGTTGACTTTTATACTTTCTAAATGACTTAGTAGCTATATGGCACATGGTCTTCCTTAGTCTTAGTTTGATCATCTGTAAATATAATAAAATATATCATCTAAAAAAAGCTAAGACCTCAAATAAAAATACCTAGTATATTTAAAAGCACTGAGTATAAATTATTTTAAAAATCTCAATTTTGGGGCCCGGGAGATAGCATGGAGGTAAGGCGTTTGCCTTTCATGCAAAAGGTCATCGGTTTGAATCCCGGTGCCCCATATGGTCCCCCGTGCCTGCCAAGAGCAATTTCTGAGCATGGAGCCAGGAGTAACCCCTGAGCACTGCCGGGTGTGACCCAAAAACCACAAAAAAAAAAATCTCAATTTTGTTTATATGATTTATATGAACATTTATACTTACATTTTATGTTCTTTTTTTGGGCTTTTCTGGGGGGCACACCTAGAGATACTTAGGGTTACTCCTGGCTATGTGCTCAGAAATCACTCCTGGCTTGGAGGACCATACGGGATTGAACCCAGGTCCATTCTGGGTCAGTCGAGTGTAAGGCAAACGCCCTACTGTGCTATCGCTCCGGCTCCTGTTCATATAATTTTAAGCCATAAATAACTAAACAGTTAATATTAAAAGAACCTATCAATAAGTACATAGGAATTAATGAATTATTAAATTCCTAAGATTTGTCTTTAAGGCTCATATTCTTCAGATCTTACATTTCAATCAAATTTTTTATCCACCTTCCCTTACCGCCTTATAATTGTCATCACACTCCCATTGGCAATGGTTTGGGGAACACGCACCAATAAGGCTTGTTGTTCCCACATGGGGTCACAAAGCACTTTCAGTGGTAGTGCTTTCATATCTTAGCTTAGATACACAGTCGTCTGCCTGCTGTGCAATAAGAAACTGCTCAGTACCAGGGATCAAAGCAACAAAGCTTCCAAGCTCAAACAGTATGCAGTAGCCCTGGTATTGAACTTGAGGCTTCATTCTTGCAAAAAGATGCTCTATATCACTGAACTTTCTCCTGGGCCCAGATCTCAACAATATTTGATTAAAATGTTTACATGTCCTTGAACATATGTTCTATCCATTCTATATGCCAGTTTCATTTATTTCTATTCTTTCTAATTCATACTTCAAAACTCAAGCCTGGATGTGTCTTCTCTGCAAAGGTTTCCCTAGTCTGCTCTCCGATACCCAGTGAATCAGTCCCTCTTCTGTTCTCCTAATATTCAAGTCATCAAATGTCATCAGAGTTTAAGAAAAATAAATTAAATATAAAAAAACTAAAGACATTTTAATTATCTCAAAAGCTTTCACTGTCAAATAATCTTGATGTATAGAATTATTTTTGGCCATGATAGTGAGAGAAAGCCCCAAACCAACTCAGTGATTGCAAGATAGAAGTTGATGCCTGGAGTTGCAAAAAAGTCCAAATACAGACTGGCTGGAACAGGAAGGTTGGGTGGTATTTTGGTATTATTTGGGGGACTTTTTCTTTTACTGTTCTTCCATTACGAGTTTATGGTTTCCACATATCTATATTTCAGAGGAAGATAAGAAGGGGAAAAAAAGGATTGTTTCTTCTCCTTTAAGGATACTTTTTGAAAATTTCTGCTTACATATCGAGATAAAATTTAACCACATGACTACATCAAGCTACATGGGAGACTATGAAAATCATTTTTTTGACTTTAAACAGTTAGGCTAGGGGAAAATTAATATAACAATAAATCATATTAAAAGATAAGTGTCAGCCATTGCCACACTTGATTTTATCTTGTGTGATAGGTATCTAAGTGACATTTAATTTAGTATCAGGAGTCAGAGATATAGTGGGTAGGGCACTTGCCTTAGACACAGCCAACCAATCCCCAGAGCCCCATATGACAGCCAAAGCCTCAACCAGGAATAAGTCCTGAGCATTGTGGGATGTGGCCCCCAAATTTAAAAAAAAGAATAAATTTACTAGCAAGTGTGTAAGACAGCTCAGTGGCAAATAACCTACCGTGTAGACTGTGATTTTGAGTCCCACATTTTCCAACAAGCACTTTAAATATATCTCAGTGGCATTGCCATTGAAGAACTCAGTGCCACAACAAACCAGGCAATCCCCAGCATATAGAAATCAAGTGTGAAATCATTGATATTTATGACAACAACAAAAAATAAAATACACTGTCCAGAGCTGGGATGTGGCTCAAGTGGAGAGTTCATGTCTTACATAAGCAAGGTCCTGAGTTCATCCCCAATACCTCCAGCCCTTGAGAACCAAGAGGCATGGCTTTGGGGATTCTTTAGCACCTCAGAGCCAAATAATGCCAGGATTAACAACACTAGGTGTGAGCTGCCCCACCCCACCCCCCAAAAACAAAACAATAAAAATATAAACATTTGCTATCCAGGACTGAAGAGATAGTACAGGACTGAAGATTGCTGGCCTTCCATGTGGTCAACCCAGGTTCCATCTTCGGTAACATAAGCACCTCTGGAATTCCTGAGTATAGAGCCAACAGTAACCCCTGAGCACTACCAGGTATGATCCAAAAACAAAACAAAACAAAAAAAAACAATTCTATCCAATATACATATTTCTAAATTTTATAGAAAATATAAAATTATAGTTATTCCTCCTATATTTCAAATTTTAGATTATATATTTTATTGGCAGAATTTAATCTTTAAACAACATAATAGCCACAGTAAATTTACCAAGGGAAAAAGTAATTTTAACAAAAGTAGAAAAGCTACTTTGCTTTAAAAGTTGCTATACAACTGATCATTTTAAGTGTAATGAAACAAAACCATTAAAAAATAAAAATAAAACTGCACTAGAAAAATTAATATATATATAATTGCATGCAAGTTAAATTCAATAATATTCTTTCAGCATGTTATCATCTCATTTCAGCTATCTATCTATTCATCCCTAGGTCATTTCTTCATTTCTCTGACCTCACTTTATTTCAGTCCCACAGTCAACACATCAACTATTACTCAGAAGGTTGAGAAAAATCTCATAACAGTGACAAAATAAGAGTTTCTATTAATCTCTCATGTAGGAAACTCTCAAATGAATACTCCATAATCGTTAACTTAACAGATGATACCATTTAATTCTGTGTGTCCAGCTAAAATTCCTGAATTTATAACAATTGCAATTAAATCTTCTCTTAATCTGACCTTTAATAATGTACTGTTCAGAGTCAGCACTTTTGAATTGAAAATAAAAACAAAACAACACCCTTTTGATCCAATAGAAGTTATAGTCACCTTCATTTAAAGTACACAATAGTGGGCCCGGGAAATAGCATGGAGGTAAGGCATTTGCCTTTCATGCAAAAGGTCATCGGTTCAAATCCCGGTGCCCCATAAGGTCCCCCGTGCCTGCCAGGAGCAATTTCTGAGCATGGAGCCAGGAGTAACCCCTGAGCACTGCCGGGTGTGACCCAAAAACAAAAAAAAATAATTTTTAAAGTACACAATAGTATGCAGGCTACAACACAAATATGCTACTATTTTGCTGTAAAATATTCAGATAGGGCAATAACATTCTAATTAACAGGATACAAGTATGTTCAAAACTATGAATCACAGACAGTAAAACAGAGCCTCAGAAATGAACAATAGCATGCACAAATACTGAGTCAATGACAACAAAAGTACAATACATCCCCCTAGTCTCTGAAAAATGTAAGCTGTGAAATATAAATCAATTTTCAAAAAAATGCTGTAACACTCAGATCTGAAATCTATATAGATTTACATTTTAGAGTTACTACTTCTATAAATAACAAAACAGTATTAAAGTATATCCACTGAGTAAAAAATTTACTCTAAATTAGTTAAAATAATTTTTTTAAAAGTGCTAAAAATCCTAACTGTAATACAAATTTTAATAAAAAAAATTAATAGTAGTATAGACAAAACAATAAAGTTTCAAGTAATATTGTTCCTTCTGTACACAAAAACTATCAGAGATAAAGGAGAATTATCCCATTTCAACAACTCTAGGTATTTGAAAGATTCATTATAAGTTTTTTTTAAAAAAAAATCAAAAAATTAAATATGAAGGTTAAGAATCCTTTCTAAAATATTCTCAGTCTTTCCCTAATAAATGAAGCTAGTATCTCAGATAATTTGTTTTTGTAATATTTTTACCTCATCTGTGAAATCACTTTAAGTGTGTTTCCATTTCTCAGTGCAAAACAACAAACCTTAATGATGCCAACCCATAGTATATAGATACCAAAAGGTTAATATATAATTAGGCATCTCATTCAAACAATAACATTTAATTTTCACTTCTAATGTCTCTAAATCTTTTTTTTTGTTTGTTTGTTTTTATTTTTTTTTTTTGGTTTTTAGGTCTCACCCGGCAGTGCTCAGGGGTTACTCCTGGCTCCATGCTCAGAAATTGCTCCTGGCAGGCACGGGGAACCATATGGGGCACCGGGATTCGAACCGATGACCTTTTGCATGAAAGGCAAACACCTTACCTCCATGCTATCTCCTGGGCCCCCGTCTCTAAATCTTTTAAGGCAATGTTTTAAGTCTCTTAATAACTATAAGAAGTGTGAGATATGATAAAAATGTAAATATTCTTATCTGTTGAAGAAATGAGTAATCATTTAACACAATAAATATTCTTGATAATCATTTTCAGAGAAAAAGCATCTGAAAAACCATCACTCTTACTTTGATCAGTGCGGTCAATCTTGTGACATCACTGTTGAGAAACCTGCAATAAGAAAACAGAAATAGCAATAAGCTGAATCATACTTAGGTAACTAAAAGTTTGTTTTGAAATTTTGTCTTTCTTTTTTTTTTGTTCTTCGTTTTGTTTTTTGGGCTATACCCAGTGGCACTCAAGGGTGATTCCTGGTGAAAATTTATCTTCTGAAAGCCATAAGTCATATAAATTTATTTTGCTTTTTTATATCACAACTGGGAATTTTCCACGGCTATTCTCAGCTCTCTGGTCCAGGTCAACAGGCAAAGATGGAGAATTATGGAGCACAGAAAATCAAACCTGGGTCTCCTGCATACAAAGCATGGACTCCAGTTCTCTGAGCTCCCTCTATCTGGTTCCCACAAATCATATGTGAATTAATCCATAGTTGTCAGGAAAAATATAATTTTATGGCCTCTTTGGTTAGGTGATAAGCATTTAAAAAAAAGCATAAGACACCTGGAGTTGTATAACTCATTATTCAGTGTAATATGGTACATTGTTTATAATCAACAACTCCTTAGGGACAACATAGCATGATATATTATTAAATAAACTATAGAACATTCAATTTGTTTTCAAACATTTACTAATAAGAGAATTACAACTTCTTACTAGATGACAAGCAAAGATAGGTGTTATTTATAGATGGCTTTTTCTATGGCTGATTAGCAGTTCAGATTATGTCTATAAATGTAACATACTTAATATATATGCTGATTCTTATGATTAGTGATACAGCTGCATTGTCTTAAAGTTCTTAATTTGTGTTTATTTTATTTATGTTTTTTTGGCCACACTCATTGGAGCTCTGAGGTTATTTCTGGCTTTGTGCTCAGGAATTACTCCTGGCAGGTTCAGGGACTATATGGTATGCTGGGGATTGAACCCAAGTCGATCACATGCAAGGCAAACACCTATCCACTATGCTACTGCTCTGGCAATTATGTATTTTTTAAAATCAAATCCTCAAAGCAGTAGTAAAGAGTTACTATACACTCAAGGAAAACAGTTTACAGTGATGTGATTTATCCAAAAGAACTGATATTTCCTTGATTTTTACCTCAAAGCTTTCTTCTAATCTTGAAAATTACTCCTCACTTTGTCCTTAACTTAAAAATACTTATTGCTGGGGGCAAAAAGGCACACATAAAAATGCTCTACTTCACTAATCAGAAGGCAATGCAAAACAAAACAATGAAATATCATCTCGTACCATAGGGACTGGCACACATCATAAAGAACAAGAGCAACCAATGTTGTGCAGATGTGAGAAGAAAGGATTCTCATTCACTGTTGATGGGAATGCCAAGTAGTCCGTTCCTTTTGGAAAACAATATGGATATTCCTCAAAAATTAGAACTTGAACTCCCATATGATCCAATAACAACATTCCTAGGGATATACCTTAGGAGCACAAAAATACAATACAAAAAAGCCCTCTGCATTCCTATGTTCATTGTTGCACTATTTACAATAGGCAGAATCTGGAAACAACGGAAGTACCCAGAACAGAGGAGTGACTAAAAAAACTATAGAACTGGAATACTATGCAACTGTTAGGAAAAATGAAGAAATAAAATTTGCTTATACATGGATGTATATGGAAAGAATTATGCTGAGTGAAATGAGTCAGAGAGAGAGATAGACATAAAATAATCTCACTCATTTATGGGATATAAGAAAAATAAAAGGTAGCGTGGTAATAATATCTAGAGACAATAGAGATGAAGACCAGGAGGACCAGTCCATGGTAGGAAGCTTGCCACAAATAGTGAAGAAGTGCAGTTAGGCCAGAAAAGGGACACTATGACAATGAGAGTTAGAACTGATCGCTGGGATAGTAATTGGACGTTGAATGGAGATACTTTGATATAGTGAGGACCTCTTCATTAACAATAGTGTAAACCACAGTGTCTAAAAAGAAGAAATAAAGCAGGAGATAAAGAGAGAGCAAGAAAAAAGGAGGGAATTAAATGCCTTCCCCAGAGGCAGGGGGAGAAGAGGAGGAAAAATCGGGACATTGGTGGTGGGAAATATTCATGGGTGAAGGATGGTGTACATTGTAAGACTGAAAATTATGTACAACTTTGTAATCACAGTGTTTAAAGAAGGAAAAAAATACTTATTACTGGGGCCAGCATTCTAGCACAGTGGATAGGATGTTTGACTTGCATGCAGCTGATCCGGGTTTGATCCCTGGCATCTCATACGGTCTCCAAGCCTACCATGAATCATTTCTGAGCACAGAGCCAAGAGTAAACCCTGGATGTCGCTAGGTGTGGCCCCAAAACTAAAAAACAAAAAACAAAAAAAAAAATCCTAAAAAACAACAAGAAGACTTATTACTGGGGCTAAGCTCAGAGGGATAAGGTACATGCTTTGCTTTGCACAATTTGACCCACATACAACATGGTCCCACCAAGACAAGCAAGGCAAGGTGTAACCCAGATGGGGTAGTACCACATTGTTGGCTGAGCACTTAACCATCAGGTCCTCACCTGCCAGACCTAGGATTGCTGTGAGTGGTTCCCAAGCACAGTTTGGAAGTAACCCCTGCTGCAATTTTTTTTTGTTTGTTTTTGGGCCACACCCAGTGACGCTCAGGGGTTACTCCTGGCTATTCGCTCAGAAGTCGCTCCTGGCAGGCACAGGGGACCATATGGGGAACCGGGGGATCGAACCGCGGTCCGTCCTAGGTTAGCGCAGGCACCTTACCTCCAGCACCACCGCCCGGCCCCGCCCCTGCTGCAATTTTAAAAATAACTTAAATTGCTGTTACTTTGTGCAAGACATAGTTTTCATCTATTATTATTACACTTTACCTAATTATTTTGTAATTAGGGTGAAGGTTACCCATATCCAGCAGTAATCAGGAATTATTCCTATCTGTGCTCAGGTACTTCAGAGACCATATGAGGTAGTAGATCTAATAAGAATTAGCTTCACTGAAAGGCCAAGTGCCTTAGCCCTTATGCTATATTTCTGAGTTTCTACCTAAATTCTTTTCTAAGGCTGAAATACACACACACACACACACACACACACACACACACACACACACACACAGCAACACCACTTGTTTTATCAAAATATCCCAAGAGCAGACGATTAGGCCTTCTGCTATTTAATCTCACCATTGTACTTCCTCTGTCACTCTCTATTATATTTCAGTCATAATGACAATTTAAAAATTCCCCAAATACTCCATATTTGTCTTTGTTCGAGGCATTCACACTGCTTTCCACTCAACCTAGATCAACTGTTCCCAATATTTCTAACAGACTTACTCTCTCACTTCACAAATTCTGCCCCTCAGAGAACTTCAGCACCAAAAACTATTTTTAGCTGCAAGCTCCACAAGTGATCATTGAAAGCACTAGTTTAGTGTGTGGAATCCAATAACCAATCAGTAAATAGCTGCTGAAAGAATGAGTGAACAACTGCTTGTTGATTTCTTGCTATATGTAGTACTATATGCCCAGAGGGAAATAATAAATAAAAATTAAATCAAATTCTATATATTCAACATACATAGTAAAAAGGTGCAACAATAATCCTAGTAAATGTTTACAAGAGACACACATTTCATAAGATAGGCAGAGTTGATATGAAAATAGGCATAAATAATCATGGATAAGCAATAATAAGGATCCGGATAATGAAGTCAAAATGCAAAAGCTATAGAACTACATCTTAATAGAGAAATGGAGGACTCTGAAGTAAATTAGTTATAGGGCCAAGAAGGCAGAGAATGAAAAATTAACTCAAAGGTTCTCACTTCTAAGAAACATTATCTAAGAAACTTTGATTAGGTGAAGAAGTTTTTATTATGGATGTTAAGTAATTTGAGTTCCATTCCAATACAGCTGCTTCCCAATACAGTAGCAATGTAAAATAGTTTCAAAATGTGGGGTTAGAGAGATATTATAGCAATTAAAGAAACCAGCCTGTATGAACAATCCCACTTCACCCCCCAGTACATCATATTGTCCTCTGAGCACCACAAAAAGTGACTGCAGAAAACAGTGTCTTGGGAGCACTGAGCACTACAGAGTTTTATCCCCAAACAAACCAAAGTAAGCAGAAACAATTTTTTGAATAAAATAGATCCAAGAGCTAATTAATGATAAGTCATAGTAAAAAAATTTTCATTTAAAGCAAAAAGTATGGGTAAGTTCAACAAGTGACTAACTATAGGAAATAGCAACATATACTAACTATTCAGCAGAACTTAGGGAAACATAATAGGGAAACAAGAAAATTAGCAATGTTTTTTATGTTCTATTTAAGAGAGAAATGGAAAATGTTTGAATGCCTAAAAGGAAAAGGTTTTAAAGAATAAGCTTCATGATATATGAAGGGGTCTGAAAAATACATACTCCCAGTTACATAGATAAAACACATTATTATACTCTACTTTCAATAAACTAATAATTCAAGAAAATTGTATTAGGCTCTCAACTTTAATCAATACAAAAATGTCTTGTGGATCACAAGTGCCAATACAAGCATCGTGTGAAAAGTGATTATTTTTTCTATAAAACTCCAACTAAAAATAGATTTTAAATATTGAACTGGAGTGTTCATACAGAGGGCAGGGTATTTGTCTGGCAGTCGGCCAACCCAGGTTCGATCCCCACCATCCCATATGGTTTCCCAAGCTCACCAGGAGTAATCCTTAAACACACTCAGGTATGACCCCAAAACAAAATATAACAAATGTAACTTTTAAATACTTACAATCACACAAACTTGCAACTGAATAAAACATATAAAGTAGGTTTGGTTTAATGGTAGAGCTCAAACCTTACATGTGTGAAGCACTGAGTGTGACTTCCAGCACTCCAAAACAAATATACAAAAGTATATGTACAAAAGAGATATGCGTACATGTCTATATTAATATTCATTATTTTATACATTCAAAAAGATAAAATTAAACTAAATCTATACCCAAAATCTTTTTTAGTAATGTTTTTATTTAAACACCGTGATTACAAACATGATTGTAGTTTGGTTTCAGTCATAAAAAGAACACCCCCTTCACCAGTACAACATTCCCATCACCAATGACCCCATCTCCTTCCTCTCCCCTCCCCTCGCTTGTATTCGAGACAGGCTTTCTACTTCCCTCACACACTGACATTGCTATTATAGTTCAGGGGCCAGAGTGATAGCATAGTGGTAGGGTGTTGGCTTTGCATGTGGCTGATTCAGGACGGACCTGGGTTTAATCCTCGACATCCCATATGGTCCCCCAAGCCAGGAGCGATTTCTGAGCACATAACCAAGAGTAACCCCTCAGTGTCACTGGGTATGGCCCAAAAACAAAAAACAAAAACAAGAATATAATAGCACTGAAAGGATCAATGAAGAAATGGACTCTCTATCTATCTATCTATCTATCTATCTATCTATCTATCTATCTATCTATCTATCTATCTATCTATATGTATATGTATATATATGGCTCACCATCCCTCCATAATTGGGATACATATTCTTCTACAATGCGCATGGGTCATTCTCCAAAATAGAGCACATACTAACCCATAAACATACTTACATAAAATAAAGTTAACAGAAATTGTACATATTACCTTATCTAATCATAATGCATTAAAATTAGATGTTAATTCCAAACAGACACTGACAAAATTCAAACCTGGAAATTAAAGAACTCACTACTGAACAACCAGTGGGTCAGAGATATCGAAGAGAAAATCAAAAGATTTCTGGAAACAAACAAGAATGAAGACACAGATTATGAGAATCTGTGGGAAACAGCTAAAGCGGTATTAAAGCATATTTTAACAGACTCATTTTAATTAAGAAAATTAAAATAGGGGGCCGGGTGGTGGCGCTGGAGATAAGGTGCCTGCGCTAACCTAGGACGGACCGTGGTTCGATCCCCCGGTTCCCCATATGGTCCCCCATGCCTGCCAGGAGCAACTTCTGAGCGAATAGCCAGGAGTAACCCCTGAGCGTCACCGGGTGTGACCCAAAAACCAAAAAAAAAAAAAAAAAAAAAAAGAAAATTAAAATGGTATTAAAAATTCTTCCCAAATGGGGCCTGTGAGGTGGCACTAGAGGTAAGGTGTCTGCCTTGCAAGCGCTAGCCAAGAAAGGAACACAGTTTGATCCCCCGGTGTCCCACATGGTCCCCCCCAAGCCAGGGGCGATTTCTGAGCACTTAGCCAGGAGTAACCCTAGCATCAAATGGGTGTAGCCCCAAAAAAACAAAACAAAAAATCTTCCCAAAAACAAAAGCCAAGGCCCAGAAGGATTCACTAATGAATTCTTTCAAACCTTCCAAGAGGACCTACTGTCTATACTTTTCAGGCTCTTCCAGGAAATTAAAGAAACAGAAACACGCCCAAATAGTTTTTATGAAGCTAATATCACCCTGATACCAAAACCAGAGACAGCATAAACAGAATGACAAACCAATATCCATAATGAACACAGATGCAAAGATCCTAAACAAAATCGTAGCAAATGGGGTTCAACACTTCATCAAGAAAATATACACCATAACCAAGTAGGATTCATTCCACAGAAGCACAGAGACAGGAGGAATAATCCCTAAGATGGTCCAAAACCAAATTGCCATTTTGGAAATATCGTTATAATGTTAACATTTATGATTTCTAGTTTGTTTTTGTTTGGGGGTAGTCTACATTCAAAACAAGTGCCCTACCCACTGTATCAATCGCATTCATGATTTTAATGTACACAGTTTCTGACCTTACTATTAAGAGCCCAAGACCCACCACCATAGTTCTTATGCTGTCTCTCCTCTTCATATCCTCCCTCAGCTTCACACTGCTTGGCAATCTCATTTTTGTAATTCAAGGCCAAGGATTTGTCACTGTTTACATTCATATATGAAAACTCACCTCCAAAATTATATTCTATTTGTAGGCTGCAAACTGGATTAAAGAAAAACAAGAAGGGAACTGGAGAGATAACATGGAGATAGGCCATTTGCTTTGCATGCAAAAGGACGGTGGTTCAAATCCCGGCATCCCATATGGTAACCCACCAAGTCTGCCAGGAGCGATTTCTGAGCGTAGAGCTGGGAATAACCCCTGAGCACTGCTGGGTGTGACCCAAAAACAAACAAAAAAGAAAAGAAAAAGAAAAACAAGAAAAGGAATGTCTCTCTAGCATATTTTTGAAGTAGCACAATTAATTATAACATATGTTGACATGTATTTTAATGTTTTGTAAAAACTTAACAAAACTCAAAACTTGCTTTTACCATTATATAGAACAGGGCTCCTCAAACTTTTTAAACAGGGGCCCAGTTCACTGTCCCTCAGACCTTTGGAGGGCCAGACTATAGTAAAAACAAAAATTACGAACAAGTTCCTATGCACACTGTATACATCTTATTTTGATGTGAAGAAACAAAATGAGAACAAATACAATATGTGGCTCGCGGGCCGTAGTTTGAGGACCACTGATCTAGAAGATAGTTCAAATTCTTGCTACTTTTTTGTGTCAAAAACTTTAAATTCATATTTTGCTTACCATAGAATTGCAAAGCCTTTCTAAATCCATTATCAGAACTGAATTGTAAGTGATGCTATTAAATTTTTAAATTTTATTTTTTCTACCTTAAAATAAAGAAAAAAATTACTTACCTGTATGACCCAGAATGTCTTCATTTCAGAAAATGCCAAACTTAGAAGGGATCTGTTTTATATTCAACTAAATTACAAATTTAGGTTTGCAAGGAGGAGGAGCAATAGGGAGAGGGGTTGTGGTATTTTAATCACAGAATCTTTGATGCATTATTTTGCTTATAGAGGTAACAATATTTTCGTGAACAGATTTTTAAGTCACCTCAGGTTTTACCACTGTTGTTATTAAATTTTTTTAATTTGCTTTAAATATGATTGGGAAAAAGTTGGTTCATTTAATCATGAATAAGCTTCTAACCTCAAAAAATATTTAAAAAAAAAAAAAGAAAGGCATCTTGTTATATATTTAATTCTGATTCTTGAGAAAGA